>PVKM010025344.1:0-20001 GCA_004027735.1 Carollia perspicillata | reverse complement strand
CAATACCAGGAAGACAAACAATCCAATTGAAAAATCGTCAAAGGACCTGAACAGACACTTCTCCAAGGAGGTCATACAGATGACCCATAGACATATGAAAATATGCTAAGCATCACTAGCCATCAGAGAGATGCAAATTAAACCACAATGAGATATCACCTCACACTTGTCAGATTGGCCATCATTAATAAATTTTTTAAAAAGTGCTGGTGAGGATGTGGGAAAAAAAGGAACCCCAGTACACTGCTGGGAGGAATGCAGACTGGTGGAAAATGGTATAGAATTTCTGCAAAAAACTAAAAATGGAACTATGCTCTGATCCAGTGATTCCACTGCTGGGAATATCCCTAAGAATCCCAAAACACCAATTCAAAAGAATTTATGTACCCCTATGTTCATAGCAGCACTATTTACAATAGCCAAGTGCTAGAAACAGCCTAAGTTCCCATCAGTAAATGAGTGGATAAAAAAAAAAACTGTGGTACATTTACACAATGGAATACTTTGCAGCAGAAAGAAAGAAGGAACTCCTACCTTTTATGACAGTATGGATGGAATTGGAGACTATTATGCTAATTCACAGAAGCCAGTTGGTAAAAGCCAAATACCATATGGTCTTATTTGTAAGAGCAATCTAATGAACAATATACACTAATGAGGAAAATAGAACCAAAGGCATAAAGTTATGCAACAGACTGACAGTGGTACGAGAGGAGCAGTGAGACCAGAACTGTTCAAAAGAGGATGAAGGGATTAGTCAAAGAACATATATGAAGGACCGATAGGTATGGACAGTGGTGTGGGGATTGACCATGGAAGTTGAAGATGGGCTCTGTGGAGGGGAGCAAAGGGAAAAAAATTGGGACAACTAGGACAGCATAAACAAAAAAATATTTAGTAAACCATGTTGTAAACAGATATGCCGTCATTCAGACTTTGTTGTTCCATTTATAGAGCACAGGCAGAGTAAATTTAGCATAATTCTTAAAGGCCCTAGGATTTTTGGAATGGTAAATGAACATTGGCTTTGACTTAAAGTGACCAGCAGCATTATCCCCTAATAGAAGAGTAAGCCTATCTTTTGAAGCTTTAAAACAGGATATTGACTCCTCTTCTCAAGCTATGAAATTCATAAACAGTTCTGCTTCCAACAGAAGGCTGTTCTGTCATCTTATTAGTTATCTTAGCTAGTTCTTCTGGATAACTGGCTGCAGCTTCTACATGAACACTTGCTGCTTCACTTTCCACTTGTATGTAATAGAAATGACTTCTTTCCTTAAACTTCACACCCAACCTTTTCTTGCTTCAGTCTTTTCTTCCGAAGCTTCCTTACCTCTCTCAGCCTTCATAGAATTGAAGTTAGGGGCTTTGCTCTGAATTAAGCTTTGTCTTAAGAGAATGTGGTGGCTGCTTTGATCTTCTATCTAAACCACTAGAACTTTCTCTGTCAACACTGTTAACCCTGAGGAGGTGGCAGCTGATCCGAGAGATAGAAACAAACTCTTTTCTTAAATATTGTTACATAAATCAGGTGAATAGCTTCAAGGTCATGACTAGCTGTGCATTTTGCATGACTAATTTTAAGCCATAACATTTAAGCCATTAGTTTGGTTACATGTATTTTATAAGGGTGTGTGGTATTCGATACATGTGGCATACACTGTAATTCTTGGAGTATTTGACCTCCATAGATTAAGGCTGTTTCACTTTCTTATCACTCATGTGTTCACTGAATAACACTTTTGAATTTAAGAACTTTTTCCTGTATTCATAGCTTGACCGACTGGCACAAGAGGCCTAGCTTTGGGCCTATCTCAGCTTTCAACATGTCTTTCTCACTAAGCTTAATTATTTTTTATTTTTTATTTTAAGTAAGAGATATGAGATTCTTATTTTCACTTGAACACCTAGAGGTCATGGTAGAATTATTAACTGACCTAATTTCAGTATTTTGTATCTCAAGGAACAGGGAGGCCAGAGCGGAGGGAAAGAGATGGAGGACTGGCTGCTGGAGGAGCAGTCAGAACACACACGACATTTATTAAGGCTGCCATCTTAAAAAGGTTGCATTCGTGGTGCATCAAAACAATTAAAATGGTAACATCAAAGATTACTGACCACAAATCACAATAACAAGCACAATGTTAGTGATGACGTTTGAAATGTTGTGAGAATTAGCAAACTGTGACGCAAAGACACGAAGTGAGAACATGCTGTTGGGCGATGGTGCCTGCAGACTCGCTCCATGCGGCATTGCCGTGAACCTTCCATCTGCCTAAAGATCAAAACTGAAGTGCAGTACAGTGAAGCACAGTAAAACGAAGTGTGCTTATAACTGGAAATCTGAACACACCAATAATCAGTAGATTGAATCAGTAATCAAAAACTTCCCAACAGAAATTGGAAGAACAAGCAGAGAAAGAAAATACTAAGAATTATTTTCCTTCACCCTTTGTCCTCTCTCTTTGTCACCAGGCACATACACATTCACCTAAACTGGTGACACTTTTGCCTTTAGACATGACTCATGTGAGGTGAAGGAATGATCCGGTGACTTCCAGGGGCTCCCGCTGGCATTCTATAGATCCCTGAATTCAAAAGAAAAGAAACGTCTCCTAAAAATGACCAAAGGGAGTTAGGAAAGGTGAGTTGTAAAATGGGAGAGATGTTTCCCAGAAGAATGTAAAGAGGTAAAAGGAAATTCTAAGACTCGATTCCATTAGGAAGTCACCGTAGTAAGACTGGGCTTTGTGAGAGGCATTGATCCACCATCTATAAGAAAGGGAGAATACGAAAAAATGCTGGAAGGCATTTAACCTCCACTTTATGGCTGTGAAGGGCCCTTCAAGACTGAATGGCATCTGGAAACTTGGGAAATTAAAACACAAATGATACTTTCATAGTTCCATCGCTGTGATTTGACACAAAATGATTCAGGGAAAACGTGGCAGTGGTCTTTAGGAGAGACACTGTTAACTCACCTCGGGTAACTCTACCCTCGCAGGAGGCAGTGTGTTTACCGCTGTAAGATGATCACAGTATTTACTGCGAAGTGTGGTGACTGCTCAGTAGAAAAGCTTCTAAGAAACAGTCCCAACACCCCTCCTGCTTTTATTACCCGTGGAGTCTGCATCTGTCATTGCTGGGGCTTGAGGCAGGACATCCACTCCAGCTACAATTCAAAAATCTATTGTAAGTGGATTATAGGGATTGGCCAGAAATATGAAGTGGCATTAAGTGTGTTAGATAATGGCATGAGGCCATGAAGAAAATGCAGAAAACACTCTCATTCCTGCTTTATTGTTTCACACAGCATGCTCATGGTTTGAGGGGAAAATGCTCAAATTGGAAGTGAAGATGTTTCTCTTTTCCTGGATTCCACCCAATGACAGGATGGTAGCAATCATTCTGAGTACTCCCAAGCAATGAACCTTGTAACCTGCTGCCTGCCATCCAAGCTCTTCACACACAGTGGGTGGTCATTTTGTCCTGAGAATTGTTTTACACATTTTTTAGTTGTAGAATAAAAGTCCTTTCATTCATAAAATGTCTCCAAATATTATTAGAATCTCCAAATATTCCCAAGACTTAAAATAATTAATATGATTAATTAATCATATCGATTAATCAGAATAATTAATATGGATTTTGAAAGTTCAACATTTATTACAATCTGCAATACTCTAGGGCTTTGTCTTAGAAAAAAATTTACAGCAAAAGAAAAAGACAGCTATATTTTAAGGGTCTTTAGCTCAATGTGTCAACTCCTCCCCATTTTTCTTTCAAAATATTCATTGGTGTCCTTGAGGGTAGATGTGACCTGTGTGCCCTACTGCATCAAGGACTGGCTGTTTCTATCTTGTCATGGCCTCTCAAGAAGTCTCTTTTCAGCCACCTTTGCCTTTCTTAGCCAAAAATGTGTACTCTGATTTTATTCCTATTCTCTCCCCTCTAGATGCCATAGGTTGAGACTTTTCCTCTTATAGGTTTGCTAAAAGCAAATGCAACCATCTTAATTACCTGAACATTGCATTTATTGTTTGTAACCAAGAAAACACTTGTTACCAAAAGCAAACTGGTCACCCAAGGGTCCAGCCTTTGATGGTATTGGTGGGTGGACAGATATAGTCACATTGCCTTCTTGCAGTAGCTGCACAGTTGTTGAGGGAACTCAGAGAATCATGTTCCCATGGTGAATGAGCATACTAATCTGTGCTCACTTCTCTCAAAAACCCTAACAATTTTTTTTGATGGGGCAGTTTTATGGTTTCTATAAAATTGGAAAACTAGCACTCAAAATAACCTCTGGTCATTTATTCATTGGATGGTTTAAGCATGAGACACAAGTTTTCCTCCTATTACTAACAAGCTAGCAGGGGCTGAAAATAAAAACAATTTTCAGTTAGCCCAGATGTCCCCATAGAGGTCATTGCTCTCCCTATGTTTACTAGTGTAGTATCTCAGGGGTAGGTTGAGTCAGTTATGCTACCATATTGTCCAAAGGCTGAGAGGGTCTAGAGCAGCACTGTCTAGTAGAAATGTAACTCATGCTACATATTTAATTATAAAATTTCTAGTACCCATATTAAAAAGAAGCAAATAGAAACAGGTGAAAATAATTTTATTAATATGTCCTATTCAACCCAATTCAAAATATTACTATTTTAACATGTAAGGCAATAGATTACTTTTCTGTTGCAGCTATAACAAATTATCACAAATTTAGTGGATTAAAACAAGACATTTATTACCTAAAATCCAAAATGTGTCTCATTGGGCTAAATCAATGTGTTGAGGATGCTGTTTCTTTCTGGAGGCTCTAGGGGAGAATTTGTATTTTTGTTTTTTCCAGCTTCTAGAGGTTTCCCACGTTCCTTCGCTTGTGGTTTCTTTTCCATGTCTAAAGCCAGCAACAGTTGGTCAAGTCTTTGTCATGTTGCACTACTCTGATGCTGCCCCTTCTGCCTCCACTCTTCCACACTGAAGGACACTTGTGATTATATAAGTTCACCCAGAGTAATCTAGGATATTTCTTTACTTAAGGTCAGCTCATTAGCAACCTTAATTCCATCTTAAACTTTAACCTCTTTGCCACATAACAGAACACATTCACAGGTTCTAGTGGGTAGAACATGGACCTCTTGCAGGTGGTATCATTCTGCCTACCACTATCAATATAAAATTTATTAATGACACATTACCTCACAGTCTCATTTTCATACTCTCTTCATAATCTTCAAAATTTGCTGTGTATTTTGCACTTAAAGCACATTTCAATTTTGACTAGCCACATATCAAGTATTTGATAGCCACACGCAGCTAGTGGCTACCAAAATGGATGGCAGAGGTCTAAAGAAATGGTCTTCTATGTGAGCTGCACAGTAAAATCATCTAGGAAGCTTTTTTTAAAAATTCTAATTCATAACCCATACCCTGTTCCAAAGAAACCAGAATCTAAACATCAGTATTTTTAAAAGCTTTTAAGATGATTCCAATATGTAGCCAGGATCAAGGACCTCTGGTGTAGGCAAGAATAAACCTCATTCTTCCTATGCTGTCAAGACATTTCCCCATTCCCTCTTTTTCTCAAGACCCAGAGCCATTTCCCTGGTGCCAAAAGCTTGGTGGTTGTGTCATCTTAAGCATTCAAACTGTCAGACATCAAATGAGTGTGTTTGTGTACATTCATGCATGTGTGTATCTAGGCACGCAAATGTGTGTGCACTTAGCTTTTGGCATTTGAAAATATAACACTCAATTTAACTTCTGAATCCTTTGATTGACTCTCATATCCAGTCACACATGTGTATTTGTTCACTTGATATTTACTGAAGACCTGCTGTGTATCAGAAAGTATGCCAGCGTATTATAGCACCTCCTACCTGTGGTTGATGGGAGAAGTTGTTATGGAAGAACCATAAGGTAAAAATTTCCATCCCACTATGCCTGTTAGCTCTTCTGGGGACACAGAATGCACACACACATACACACAAATATATATGTATGTACATACATACATACATAGTTTTCATAACATGGCATCAGCACTGCTGAAGTTAGATCTGGGTATGTCAATTCTATTCCTGAAAAAAAGCCCTGGATGAAGTCATCCTCAAACAGAAACTACAAAACCTTAACAGTGATTCTGTCACTAAGTCCAAATGATGAAATTGTCCCTGACCCTTGAAACACCAAACTCCCCACAAGTTTCCTGAAAAATTTCACCCTCAACTTGTTTGCCTCCCTTTCTGCTACTCCTTTCTCTTCACTTATGTGTATTTCTGGGACTCCCCTCTTTCTTAGGAAGATGGTCCTACATGATATGGACTGTCTGCTTTTGACTCCGCTTTTTGTTGAAAGAGGTTAGTCTTTTGTTCTATTTAGTCCTTTAGCTGATTGCATCAGGCCCACCCAAGTTATGGTAGTCAATCTGCTTTAATAACTACCAACTTAAACATTAATCTCATCTAAAAAACACCATCACAGAAGCATTCAGAATAATATTTGACCACATATCTTGGCACTGTAGCCCAGCCCAGCTGACACATAAGGCTAACTGTCACCAACCTCTTTCAGTACTTAGAAAGCAAAGATGATGACGTTTCCTTCACTGAATCCCCATCTTGCTGCCCCACAAGGGCATGCCGTGATCACCTACCCATGACAAGCCCTCAACAAATATGGACTAAATTGAGTCCAACCAAAGCACACATATAGGCCCTGACTCTGTACAGTGCTGTCAGCACCTAAAAAGCAATCATTCTGTCACCCAGACAAGATTTGTCCTTTGGAAGAACTTCTCTGGCCTTTGATTCCTCCTCCTCTTTCCTCATTGAATTTGCCTGGGCATAGTAAAATATGGGGTGGGGGGGGAACCTTTCAAATAAAAGTACTTACATATGTTTAAAATCTTGAGGTGACTTCTGGTCAAAATGGAGGCATAGGTAAACACAGCGAGACTCCTTGCACAGCCACAGCAAAAAAATACAACTAGACTACAAAAAATGTCCCCAGAATCATCAGAGAGTCAAGCTGTATAGAAGTCTGACAACAAAGGAATTAAAGAAGCCACATTCATCCAGAAAGGTAGGAGGGGCAAAGATGGGAAGATGCATGGAGAGGCACAGAGGAGCTGTGGAGAGGCATGGACAAGTGGAGAAAAGCACAGAGAGGCATGGAGATGTGGAGAGGCATGGAGACATGGAACAGGCGGTCCCATACACATATGATAGATAAGAATCAGGAGGGATACTTCAGGAGCGAGGGATCCCAGCCCCACACCAGACCACCCAACCCAGGATTCCAGCACCACAAAGACAAATCCCCATAATTTCTGGCTGTAAAAACCAGTGGGGTTGGGGCAGTGGAAGAATCTACAGGATTCTCAGAAGTCTCCCCTTGAAGGGCCTACAACAGACTCAGGACTTACACAGACTCACTTTCTCTAGGCTTTGGCACCAGAGAAACAGCTGGAAGGGCACCAGTGACATACGGGGAGAAATTGAAGTGTCTGGCCTCAGGGTAAGCACTAGGGGACAACTTCCTCCCAGACAAAATTCCAAGGCCAGGCAGCATTCTTTTTCCTCCTCTGAGCCCTCCCCAACACAGATTCACAGAGTGATGACACAGGTTGCCAAGCCCTGGAAATTACCTAAGGCTCTACTCCATCCAATTTACCAGTGTGCTTTTCTACAATAGGCCACCCTTCTAAGGCAGGGAGTCAAAGCAGCTCTACCTAATACATAGAAACAAACACAGGGAGGCTGCCAAAATGAGGAGACAAAGAAATATGGCCCAAATGAAAGAACAGAAAATAACTCCAGGAAAAGAACTAAATGAAATGGAGATAAACAGTCTATCAGATTCAGAGTTCAAAACACTAGTTATTAGGATGCTCAAGAAACTCACTGGGTACTTCAACAGCATAAAAAAGACACAAGCAGAAATAAAGTTTACACTAAGTGAAATAAAGAAAAATTTATAAGGAATCACTAGTGGAGGAGAAGAAGCTGAGAATCAAATAAATGATTTGGAACATAATGAAAAAAAAGTTCCATCAGAAAAGCAAGAAGAAAAAAGAATCCAAAAGAAAATGAGGATAGTGTAAGCAGCCTCTGGGATACCATCAAATGTACCAACATCCAAATCATAGAGGTGCAGGGAGGAAAAGAGAAAAAACAAGAAATTGAAAACTTATTTTAAGAAATAATGAAAGAAAACTTCACTAATTTGGTGAAGGAAATAGACATACAAGTCTAGGAAGCAAAGAGAGTCCCAAACAAGATGGACCCAAAAAGGACCACACCAAGACACATCATAATTAAAATGCTAAAGCTTGAAGATAAAGAGTGAATATTAAAAGCAGCAAGAGAAAAGTAGATTGTTACCTACAAAGGTGTTCCCATAAGACTGACAACTGATTACCCAAAAGAAACTTTGCAGGCAAGAAGGAACTGGCAAGAAGTATTCAAAGTGATGAAAAGCAAAGACCTAGTTACTCTATCCAGCAAAGCTATCAGTTAGAATGGAAGGACAGATAAAGTGCTTCCTAGACAAGGTAAAACTTAAGGAGTTCATTATCACCAATCCATTATTATATGAAATGTTAAAGGGACTTATTTGAGAAAAAGAAGATCAAAACTATGAACATTAAAATGGCAATAAATTCACAACTCTCAACAATTGAATCTAAAAAACCAACTAAACAAACAAGCAGAACAGGAACAGAATCATAGATATAGAGATCATTTGGAGGGTTATCAGTTGGGAGAGGGAAGGGGGAGAATGGGGGAAAAGATACAGGGATTAAGAAGTACAAATTGGTAGGTACGAAATAAACAGAGGAATATTAAGAATAGTATAGGAAATGGAGTAGCCAAAGAATTTATGTGCATAACCCATGGACATGAGCCAAGGGGAGATTTTTGGAGGGAATTAGGGGTACCAGGTGGTGGGGGATAAGAGGGGGAAATTGGTACGACTGTAATAGCATAATCAATAAAACATATTAAAAATAAATAATAATAATAAATTAAATCTCCTTGATACTAATAAAAATGTCAAAATCATAACTTGAGAGCATTGTAATGACCAAAATGCCCTTGGCCAAGTAAACCCAAACACATTAAATAGAGAGCTAATAAAATGGGGTCTGGCCCTGGCTGGGTGGCTCAGTTGGTTGGAGCATCATTCTGTATACCAAAAAGTTGCACGTTCAGTTCCTGGTGAGGGCACAAGACTAGGTTGTGGATTCCATCCACAGTCAGGGTGTGTACAGGAGGCAACAGATCAATGTTTCTCTCACATCAGTGTTTTCTCTCTCCCTCCCTTTTTCTCCCTCTAAAATCAATAAGCATGACCTCACGTGAGGATGAAATCTAAAGAATAAATAAATAAAAGATTAAATAAATAGATAAATAAAACAAGGTCTGATCTGCTAACATGGGAATTCCTACTGGGTTGTGTGCCCTCTCGGGTTCCTAGTACAACAGGCCAAGGCTCAGGAAGGTACACAAATGTACACACACAACTCACAGGACATAGGTCTCATAACCAAGAATGGAATCAGAAAACAAAAGACTCCTGCTCACACCATACTCTGAAATCCTTGGTGTTCAGGGCAGAGTTGAGTAAGCAGTTGGCCTGCCTGCTAGCAAGCCCTGGGGGAATGTAGCCAGTGAGAGGCGGAAAAGCAAACACTGCCAGACTTCACCATCCATGGAATGCCTTACTGGAAGAGATGGAGCCCTGAGAGGTTCATTTCCTTTTTTCTCTTCCACTAAGACCCCATATGGTTTTATAATAGCATTTTAAGCTAGCTGTTAAAGTGGGTAATGTAGTTTGGGAAAAAGCAAATAGACCCAATTATAAGAATCAATATAATGTGTGAATGGGGAACAAAAGCCTCTATTAAATATGAAACAGGGCTTCAATTCCAATCAGAACTAGGCCAACAAGGAAAGCAAAATCATCACATGAGATGGATGTGAGTGCAAGAGAGGAGTGTTTCTCTGAACCGAGTTTCTTCATTCCTCCCGGGTGGTGGAAATGCTGAATCATGCTAAATCGCCACTGGACAAATTAGACAACCTGGGTAATCCCAGGCCCGGTCAGCACCTGCACAGAGCACACCACAGGCCCTTAGTAAACACTTGTTGAATTAATTCATGAACAAATGAATGAATAAATTAGTTGACAAATAGCCCTGCCCTCCCTTATCTATTTCATTTAAATCAGTACTTTCAAAGTGTGGTCCCCTGACCAGAAGCACCCACTTCACCTGGGAACTTGTCCAAAAGAAAAGGCTCCCTCCCCAAAACTCACAGACCTACAGTGTCAGTTCTCTGGGCAGGAGGCCCAGCAATCTCTTTCACCAAACCCTGAGGCAGTTCTTATGTGCGAACTACCTGTTTGAGACCCCCTCCTCAGGTTTCAAACAAGAAAACCTATCACTTAAGAACTATGCATTCTTGGTACTACAGGGATAAAAAGGTGACTGTGACTTCTCCCTTGCCCTTGGGGAGTCTTTTTCTTCAAACCAGTGGCACTTTACAGTTCAATTAGAAAACTTTATTACTCTTCCCTCCTACTGTCCCTTTAAAGGGGGCTCAAATCCAACTGTGGACTAGGGTGTTTTTGGCCCCACATGAAATCTCCTGCATGTCTCATGATGTCTCCCATCACACATAGAGAAAAAAAGATTTTGGCCCATTTTAGTTATAGGAATAGTCTTATTTTAGTAATATCTAGTTCAATGTCAAAATCACACACACAGTTTTCTCTTTTCAGCTCTGTCTTGCTGCAAAGATGAAGCAAGCAAGGAAGAGGGTGGGAAGGTGTAGTCACCTCCTTTACTTGCCAGCCAAGTTTTTCTATCATTCTCCCCCAGTGACCATGTTGTCTCTGTCCAAAGTAGAGGCATGCGGCAAAGAAGAGAGGTAAGGAATAAGTGTGGTCTTACTTGACTGTGATGGAAGCTATCAGGCACCCCCATGGGAACCCTCCAAGTTCAATCTTCCGTGTGTGGGCACTGCCTGACAACTTGGGACTTTTCACCTAGCCTCTGTTGTCCATTAGTGCCCTTCCTATGGAGTCACCCTCACTGATGCAGGCAATTCCCTTGGGTAGAATTGCACAACTGCCCGTAGGCTCCCACCCTGAGTCAATACTGAGTCCCCAGGCAAAGCTTTCACCTTTGGACCACCATCTTTGAGAGTAATGCTCATGTTCAAAGTAGCTCTCTTTCTTCATTCCCTAGGTGGGCAGGTGGAGTCCAGCACAGCCCTCCTCCTTTTGAGGTAGAAAAAGTCAGCAATCTCTGGGTCCTTCATACTCCAGAAGACAAAGGTCAGCTCTGTGCTCCTCTTTTTTTTTTTTTTTCAGTATAGAAGTCTTTTTGTCCACACTTATCATGCCATGAATTCATAGGGAATGGATTCCAACAGCTCAGGCTCCTTTCCATTAGTCTCACAAAGTGTGCTTCTCTGGGTGGAGCAGACTGATGCTTCATTCAGTTGAACCCAGGTACCTTTCACTTCGGTTTCCTTCCTTTTCTGATCATTTTCCTTCACAGGTTTCAGAAGCTATCTCAACTCTTAGGGGGCTTAATATGATCAATTTATACATTAATTCTCTTGGCAAGAATCTTGCCCTTAACTTGTTTGTTTACAACAATGCCCACCACATGCTGGGTGGAACTGTAGACTCTTCCAGTTTTGCCATGGTGACATTTGTACGGTTTTCCTTTTTGAAGAGTGCCCATTCCCCTGATATCTACAGTACTCCCTTTCTTATAGATTCACATGTATGTAGCCAAAGAAACAACTCCATGTTTTCTAAAATGTCTAGAGAACATATAACGGGTACCTCTCCTCTTTCCCTTTGTGTTAGTCATTTTGTCAAATTACTGGAAGATGGCGGTTTTGGCCGAAAAGCTCTTTGCTCCTCTTGAAACCCCTCTCATGTAGCTTGAGAGAAGGGAAATGCCACAACCTTCCAACAATTCTCCCCAAAGGAACTAGTTGCTATTATAATTTCTAACCTTTTCCCTAAATTCTTAATTTTCACTCATGTAGCCTGGAAGATGAGTGATGAGTGAACAGACACAAAACTTGTTTTCACAAATCTGCTTGGACAAACCCACATGGATTTTTTTCATACGTCACTTTGAAATATGTGCTTGGTTGGCATCATGGCCTGTGGAATCTGAGAAATTGAGACTGTTCTATTTTGATATTTTTTATACTACACCTTTAAATAACTAATATTTATATGGTGCTTTCCAGTTAATAAAGTGCACCCTGATGTTATAATATATGTAATGGCTTTGTTGAAAACCAATAAGATCCATAGAAACAAAGAGATAAGGTTTAGAGTTTAGAATTTTAAAAGAGAGAAAGATCAGTTTCACTTGGGGAGATCAGGTGGCCATTAATAGCTACTCATAACAATATAAGATTTGTGTTTTTTGGTTTTTTATTTTAATTGTTGTCCAAGTACAGTCTTCTGTCTTTTACTCCCATCCCAGCCCATCCCCCAAACCCTCCCCACCTCCCTCCCATTTCCACCCCTATTGGTTTTTATCCATGTGTCCTTTATACTTGTTCCTGTAAACCCTTCCCCTTTTCCCCTGAAATTCCCTCCCCTCTCCCCGCTGGTCACTCCCCAGAATAGGCTGGTCAGCCTATTCTCTATTTCAGTGTCTTTGGTTATATTTTGCTTATTTGTTTGTTTTGTTGTTTAGGTTCTTGTTAAAGGTGAGATCATATGATATTTGTCTTTTACTGCCTGGCTTATTTCACTTAGCATAATGCTTTCCAGTTCCATCCATGCTGTCGCAAAGGGCAGGAGCTCCTTCTTTCTTTCCGCTGCATACAATTCCATGGTGTATATTCAAAACTCACTTCCCAAACCTGCAACAAAGATAGCTCACTCAGATTGGTCAGTGCTGTTACACAACTTCCCAGACCCACCCCTTGCCTCTCCCAACTTTGCTAAACCCTGTTCCCACCTTTCACTTCTCTTTAATGCTTTTCAAAACTAAGAATTTACCCAAGGTCTTATTTGAGGCCCTCTTAAAATAGAAACCAACTGCCTAAACCATCCATTTGGGGAATCTGTACTGATCATTAAGCTGTAGTCTCTTTTGACTATTTTTAACATTATTTATCCTATTACAGTTGTCCCAGTTTTTCCCCCTGTGTTCCCCTTTCCAAGTCCCCCTTCCCAAAATCAATCTCCACACTGTTGTTCATGTCCATGGGTCATGCATGTATGTTCTTTGACTAATCCCTTCACTTTCCTTCAATCAGTCTTAAACTCCCCTCTTACAGCTGTTGGTCTGTTCCTTGTTTCTGTGCCTTGGATTCTATTTTGGTCATTCGTTTACCTTGTTCATTAGATCCCATTTATTAGTGAGTTCATGTGATATTTGTCTTTCATTGTCTGGCTTATTTCACTTAGCATATATTCTCCAGATCCATCCATGCTGTTGCAAAAGGTAAGAATTCCTTCTTTTTCACTGCTGCATAGTATTCCATTGTGTAACTGTACTACAGCTTTTTTATCCACTCATCTATTGGTGGATACTTGGGCTTTTTCCAAATCTTGGCTACTGTCCATAATGCTGTTATGAACATATGGGTGCACATATTCTTTTGAATTGATGTTTCAGGATTCTTTGATTAAATGCCCAGGAGTGGAAGGAGTGGAATCACTGGGTCTATTTTTAATTTTTTGAGGAAACTCTATGTTGTTTTCAGGGTGGTTGTACTAGAGTTCCCCTTTTCTCCACATGCTCACCAGCACTTGTTGTTTGTTGATTTATTAGTGATGGCCATTCTAGCAAGTATGAGGCAGTATCTCACTGTGGTTTTAATTTACATCTCTCTTACTGCTGTTGATGTTGAGATATTTTCATATGTCTGTGGGCCACCTATATATCCTCCTTGGAGAAGAATCTATTCAGGGCCTTCGCCCAATTTTTAATTGGATTGTTTATCTTCCTGGTGTTGAGTAATATGAGTTCTTTATATATATATATATTTGACTATGTTTTAATAGTGAAACAGTCTGAGTTTTTACCACAGGGAGTGCAGGAATTTGTCAGCAATGGAGTCATACCTTGGTTCTCACCTGGGAGTTGACCAAGCCTAGCCTGAAGGCACTCTGCCACTCTATCATTCCTGACCTGGCCAAACCTCAGACCTAGCCAGATCCTACTCCTATGGAACAGACAATCCCTGAAGATTTAAATCTGTTACCATGACCACCCCTCCTTCCTGAGCCTTTCCAGAGAGCACAGCTAATTGCCTCATATTAAATTCAAGTGAAGTTTCTGACTCAACCAGGTTCAGGAGAACTAGTTTCTTCTTGGCCTGTTTCTATGGACCCTGGAGTTCATCTGCACATCTGCATGTAAGATGCCTTCCATATAAACCCATCACTAATATGCCATGGTTGTGGTTTATTGTCAAGTAGACATTAGTAGAAACTAATGCAGAACTTCTATACTTAACCAGAGGTTTCAAATATTGATAAAGCTTGCTGCTTACTGCCCAGGCCCTAGCCAGAAAACATTAAGTATTCACAAAAATACATAAAGCTAATTGATGAAAAGCACTCTAGAGCTCAGCTCTCCATAAGGGGCCAGTAATGGGGCAGGTGAATAATTTTACTGCACAAATAACATTGCTTGCAATTATACAGGTGAACTTCAGAGATATTATGGTTTTTTTTCCTGATCACTGCAATAAAGTGAGTATCATGATAAAGTGAATCACACAAATTTTTGGGATGTAATATTTTGGATGTAATTTCTTGTACATGAAAGTTATGTTTACACTATACCATAGTTTATTAAGTATGTAATAGCATTATGTAAAAATGACACACCTCAGGTAAAACACATTTTATTGCTAAAAAATGCTAACCATCATCTGAGCTTTCAGCAAGTCATACTCTTTTTTGCTGATGGAGTGTCTTCCCTGCAATTTGTTTAAAAAATGCAATCACTATGAAGCACAATGAAAAAAGCTCAATAAAGCAAGGTATCCTTGTCTCTGGTCAGTTAGCTCAGTTGGTTGGAGAATCATTCCATACACCAAAAGGTTGTGGGTTCAATTCCTGGTCAGGGTACATGCCTAGATTGCAGATTCAATCCCCAGTCAGAGTGTATACAGAAGGCAATATATTCTCTCATATCAATGATTCATTCTCTCTCTCTCTTTCTCCCCCTCTCTCCCCCTCCCACCCCCTCCTCACTCTCTAAAATCAATAAAAACATATCCTTGGGTGAGTATTAAATAAATAATAATAAAATAAAATAACCAGGTATGCTTGTATAGTTTATGCTCCCTATAATGCTTATAAATGGGTTGGCCACGTGTCCATCTTCCTCCTTTACCACCCATTCATTACTCCACTATAACTGTTTTTGAATGCCTGGGATAGTCAACACTGGCTTCTTAATTCCAAAATTTTAATACTTTCCTGGGATTTATGACCCCAAACCACACTTGCTCACCTCACTCCATGCTCAGAAGCTTCCTCCTCTCTTGCTGACTCTTCTCAAGCTTGCCTGATGCCCCTTCTTTCACTTCCACTGCCACCTAAAGACCACTTTCTCCAAATTCCATTCTCAGCCATCTTCTCTTCCTATCATATCCCCCCAGGGGTGTCCAACCCATTGGTGTCTCTGAGCCACACTGGAAAAAGAGTTGTCTTCAGCATCACATTAAATACACAAACACTAATGAAAACTGATGAGCAAAAAAAGGTTTTAGGTAAATTTACAATTTTTTGTTGGGCCACATTCATAGCCATCCTGGGCCACAGATGGTCCATGGATCACGGGTTGGACACCCCTGCAGGGGAACATCCCTTTCCAGAGCTATATCACCAACCCGATCTTCTCCCCTGAGGTTAAGTTCAAACCTTCTGAAGCCCTGATAGGTACTTATGTTTGAATGCTCTTTTGGCTGCCTGGCATATGTCCCCCTTTCCTACATTGGGAAACTTCCAAGACTTAATGAACTATAGCGGGACACAGAGGCTGCATCCCACTGTAAAGCTGAGAAAGCTACTCACTCTTCCAGCTGCATTTGCAGCTAGGTGTGTCTATCTGGCCTATCTTAAGTGAATGCACTTGCCTCTTGAATCGGGCGTTCATTGTGTAGGAAAGCAGGGGCTGAGAAGCCTGGGAGCACTGGTGCCTGAAACAGTGTCCGAGAGGCTGAGGGAAGCAAAATCCAGTGTCAGCCACTCTCAGTGGTCAGGGCTCAGAGGCAGTGCCAGGGCTGACCTCTTAGTTCAGGGTGAGAACCCCTCAGCCTGGTCCTCTAGATCTCCTGAAGCCTGCAGACTACCCAAGTTCCCTCTACAAAGTTCTTTTGCCACTTAAATTAGAGTTGGTTTTGGTTCCTTTCAACTAAGAATCCTACCTGATACAGTTTCTTATCCATCATCTCGAATTCAACTTGTCTAAAATCAAATTCTATTTTTTACCCTGAAGCCTGTTATTTATCGTAAATTTCCTTTTCTTTCCAATGACATCTCCCAGTCACCCAGACTATAACTTCAGAGTTATCTTTAACTTTCCCCACTTTCTTTTCCAAACTTCCATTCAATTATCAAGTGATGTTGATTTTTCTGTGATAATGCCTTTCTCATACATCTTTTCTTGTTTTTTCATATAGTCACACCGTTTGCTTCTAATTTAATCTATCTTTATCTGGTGTTATACTAATTCAGCAAACAGTAGTTAAACTGGTCTTTCTACTTTCAAGTTTTCCACCTTTCATTTCCAGTTCCTGTCACTGAAAATGCCCATAGTACTGTTTTGATTGGATTATCTCTGCTCAAAAACTTATGTAGGGCTCCCTAGTTGCAGAGTAAGTTCCAAAGAGTTTAGTGTAACCTAGAGGCTAACTGACCCCCAGCACTCGAGTTCTTCCTTTCACACACGCTGTCTCTATTTTTGCACCATATAAGAGTATACTGAGAACTTATTCTTTGGATGTACACCCAAAAGAGAAATTGCTAGATCACATGGAAGCTCTATTCTTAATTTTTTGAGGAATCTCCATAATGTTTTCCATAGTGGCTGCATCAATTTACCATCCCACCAACAGTGAACAAGGGTTTCCTTTTCTGCACAGCAGCTCCAACACGTATTTCTTGTCTTTTGCTAATAGCCATTCTAACAGGTATGATGTGATATCTCACTGTGGTTTTGATTTGCATTTCCCTAACAATTAGTGATGTTGAACACCTTTTCATGAATATATATATAATGCACACACACACACGAGATCTATTCATGAATACACACGAGGTCTGTCTGGAAAAAGTCCAACCGTTCTTAATATAATAAGAACAGTTTGTTCAACATCAATGTAATCTGGCAGCCAAAGAGCATAGACTGTAATGTGCATGCCTGAAAATGATGACTCCACTGTACTAGTTAGTCAGTGGGGGTGGTAGACACCATTGAGTGAGCACGTGTACTGTATGGCCACCGTATTCCAAATGACTGAGCAAGGAGAGCAACCAATCTGCATCAAATTCTGTGCTAAGCTTGAACATTCCTTCGCAGAAATTGTTTGGATGATTCAAATGGCTGCAGTTAAGGGCAACTGGTGATTGGTAGCTTCCTCACAGTAATGCACCCACTCATGCATCATGGTCTTGAGAGATTTTTGGTGAAACATCGAATAACCCAGGTGACTCAGCCCCACTACAGCCCAAATTTAGTGCCCTGTGACTTCTGCTTTTTCCCAAAACTAAAATCACCTTTGAAAGGAAAGAGATTTTGGAGCATCAATGAGATTTAGGAAAATATGAGAAGGGAGCTGATGGCAATTGGGAGAACTCTGTGAGGTCCAAAGTGCCTATTCTATAGAGAACTGAGGCATCATTGTCCAATATAACATTTCTTGTATCTTGTACCTTCTTCAATAAATGTCTCTGTTTTTCATATTACATGACTGGATACCTTTTGGACAGATCTTGTATAATGATAGATGGAAGCTAGATTATTGGTGGTGAGCACCTCATAGAGTATATAAATATAAAATTATAATGCTGTGCACTTGAAATATATATAACATTATTAATGAATGGCACCTCAAAAAAAGAGCTAGCTAGCCCTTCTTTGGGTGTCCTCAAATAAGTCAAACATTCCAAAGCACTGGGAACTCCATAGGACACATAGCAGTTCACATTGCACACCCTGAACAAACACATTAGAAATCTGTACTGAATGTCTCTGTTTCTTCAGTCTTTTCTTGAGCATGGACACACATACACGTGATTACTTAACTCTTGATTCTTTGTTTCCCTCTCTGTGTCTGTTTGCTCATCCACAAAATGAAAATAATAACATAATCTACCTCACTAGGGTCATTGTGAATATTAAAAGGGTGGATAGATGTGAAGCCCTTAGACTTGTGCCTCGCACTGTGTATGTTTATTATTATCGCCCATGAACTTCCCAGTTATGTGTGCCAAACTTCCTGTCTTTGATGAAGCAAATCTGAGTTGGTTTCCTGTCCTCTTGCCATAAAAAATCTGATCATAAAGATCATAAAAATCACAAAGGACATAATCATATGAAATGTGTTTTATTTTTCCCATTTTTATAGGGAGTTAGTGATCTCCCTTTAAAAATAGTCATTAGCTATCTAGTATATTGACGTTTGGCCTCCAGTGCCATTTTAACCATGGGAAATTGGGAGATGTCTATTTTAGGGTTATCATAAATATTTTGCACCTTAGATTTTCTGAAACTCTCCCCAAAATAGCATAATTTCCCAAACATCTGGTTCATGTGACTTTTCTTAAATAATTTTTAACTATGAAATATTTTAAGAACATAGAAAAATGCTAAAAATAACAGATATCTTGGGTTTATTCCTAAAATGCTTATAGTCTGCTTTTCATGATTGGTCTTTAACCCATCAGGAATTTGGTAGAGGTTTTTGTGCACTAAGGGGTAAAGATATAATTGCACTTTTTCCACACAGATAATCCATTATAGCTTTATCTTTTGCAACAGCATGGATGGAACTGGAGAATGTTATGCTAAGTGAAATAAGTCAGTCAGAGAAAGACAAATCCCATATGATCTCACCTATAAAAGGAATCTAATGAACAAAACAGAACCAAAGGCATGGAAACATGGAACAAACTGAAAGTGACCAGAGGGGACGGGGGAGGGTTAATGGTGGAAAGAAGGGGAAGGGACTAGACAGGGAACATGTATGAATGACTCAGGGACATGGACAATAGGGTGAGGATTGACTGTGGGAGTCGGGGGTGGGATGGGTGGAAGAGGGCAAAAGGGGAAAAATTGGGACAACTGTAATAGAACAATAATGAAAAATGATTCAATAAAAAGATCATTCAGGAGGGAAGATGGTGATGGAGTAGGAGGGAGCAGATTCCACTTCCCCCTACACACAGAAGAAAAACCTGGCTGATCTACAGAGGAACAGAGCAAACAGCCAACAGTACCCCAGCATATATGAAAATAGGAGACCAAAAATTGTAGTGGACACTGAAAAACCAGACAGTAAAGAGAGTGTTTGGGGACAATAAGTTCCCAGGGACCAGTGCAGGGACCGGGGCGACTGTAGCCCCAGGCCCGGTGCCTGGCACACGGTGCTTGGCGCTGGTGCTGGGTCTACTACAGACTCCTTGGGAGAGGCCAGGTCAACTGCTCCCTCCCTCCCTAGCCAAGCAGGGTTTGGGCAGCACCAGGAGAGACCTGGTTGCTTGAAGTCACAGAGAGGGGAATAAGGACAAAGGGGCAACCACAGAGAAGCCATGATCACCTGCAGAGTCTGTGGTCACTGGCTTGGGAGAGTTGAGAGTCACATAGTGATGCAAACTGACCCCAATAGTCACCAGTCTGGCTGTTGAATGGGCTGTACTGAGTGGCAGGCTTGAAAAGGAGGAATTTATCAAAAAGTAAAACTGTTTGGGTGATTCTCCTGTGACAGC
>PVKM010025343.1:0-20007 GCA_004027735.1 Carollia perspicillata | reverse complement strand
CGCCCTGAGGAAAGGCTGTGGGCCCCCAGGTCGCTGGTCCCTGAAGTGGACTCTGGCCAGGACGGGTGGGCAGGAAGCCAGCTCGGGTCTGTAGGAGCCTCCCAAGGGGGTGGGATGGGGGCGGAGCTGGGCCTCCCCAGGCACACAGGGTGGCACCTCTCTGGTCCCCAGCACCCTCTGCTCATCCTGCCTGCGGGGCAGTAGCACATTTTTTTAGATATAAGATGGTCAGGGTATTTTACTTGGGGCAAACAGACTTAAAGCTTGTCCTTTGAGAGCCTATGTCCTTTTAGAACTAGCTGTGGTAATAGGTAAATTGTGTGATTTTGAGAGTCTAGTTACGTTCTAGAGCATAAAAGTAAATTATCCATATATTTGATCAGAGTGGATGTCTAAGAAAATCAACATCATTTAAATCAGCCTTTTGCATTTGATAGAAATAGTTGGGATTCTTTATATCCATAGAACATTATAGTCCAAGCAAATTGGCCCTCTTCCCAGGTGAAGGCAAATAGGTATTTATTGTCTTTTTCTATAGGAATGTTGAAAAGGACACTACCTAAACCTGTTACTGAATAATATTGGCAGTCCACAGGAATGACTCATAATAGGGTATGTGGATTTGGAATGATAGAATGTCTGGGAATAACTATTATATTTGTGAATTTGACATTCTGTACACATCTCCATTCTATTCCATTAGTTTTTTTTTTTTTTTTTTTTTTTTTTACTAGAAGGATAGAATTGCAGGGGCTCATCTTTCAATACATGGAAATTATACCCCCCCTTTAAGTAATCTTGTAAAATGGGCTTAATTTTAACCAGTGCAGCAGGTCTTAAGGGATATTGGTGAATATTAGGTAGAGGCAAAGTATTACCAATAGTTATTTTGATAAGAGTGGCTGACTTGATCTTTCAATATCTTTACTGGGAATAGCCCAGGGCTCTATAGAAACATGCTGCAGCAAATGTTCAGTTTCAATATTAGTTTTCTTTTTTATAATTTGCTTTAAAAATCATGATTTTCTCAATTGGTTCAGTATCTGACCCATTTAGTTCTAAATACATTTCACCATTCTGAGAAAAAGATATATGAGCATCATATCAACTGAATTGGGGCAGATTTGACTAGCAAAAATGTATGTTGCTTTGTAAGAGTCTCTAGCTAAAACAAAATAGGCTCTCATTTAAAAATGGACATTGGTTAATTATTTATACCTACCATTTTTACCAAAGTTTTAGTCCAAGGGAAAGGACAACCTCTATTGGGTAGGGTGTAGAACAGATGAAGTAGCCCTAGTGTCTATAAGGGCCTTAGCAGTTGCCCCTCTTATGGTAATTTCAATGTCTCTGAAAGTATTGATAAGGAGGAGAAATGCCCTTTGCAACCTTTGGAGCAACTTTGTGTTTGCTCCTATCTCCGTTCTTTATCTAAATCCCATTTCAGTTTTCTACAATCCTTCTTAAGGTGACCTAGTTTTGTATAGTAAAAGCAGATCTTCCTTTCACCTTGTCAAATAGGCCTGTGAGAAGATCTGACCTGATTGTTTAGTTCCTGGAGCTGTAAATTCATAGTTTTGTAACTTTATCCTTTTGTCCCTTTTGAATAGTTTAAATAACTGATCATCCAGAGTTGCTAATTTATCAGGATTTGTGGTCAGCCAATTTAATTCAAGTTGTTTAATGAGAGCTACAATCTCTTCACCTCATTCTTTCAGAAATGCCAAATTTAGCACGGGTCACTTGATGATCCTTAAAGCTTTCTGAAGACAGTCCTGAATATTGTTTGAAAGTTTTTTCGAAACATTCAAAGAAATCAAATACAGGTTCATCAGATTTTTTTGTGAAGCCAGTGGGCTAATTCCTTGTATTTTGCAGGTCTGTTTTTCTTTGTTAAAAAAAAATCTCTATAGGAGTTTCAGCAGACCTTTTCTAGCCATTCTGCTGCTCTTCTCTCAGAAACCAATAGGTGTATTTATTGGAATGGGTCAGAGTAGACAGGATCATATATTCTAACAATTAAATAACGTTCCTTTGTAAATCCAACAGGGCCTTGGAGAGGATCAGAGAAATCTTTGGTTGGGTTCCTTAATTTTGCTTTATTCCAAGGCGAATAAATTACTAGTTGTTCTCTTTCTGAGACTGGCTTTTCTCTAAAGAGAGCTGCTACAATTTCTGTTTTTCCCCCATCCTATCCTGGTCTGACTTTCTATTCTTATTTTCCTGTAATTCAGTAGAGTGATGACAGAGTAAGTAGAGAGGATGGAGGAGTAAGAGGGGAAAAAAGGGAGAGCCTGGAACATGGAGCTCAGAAAGTAGTGGAGTGATTAGAATAAGGGGAAAGTGGGTGTTGGCATTGAGTAGTTTCAGAAGCCTTCTTTAATTCAGAGACAGCCTCTAAAAGTTAATTAACTTCCTGAAGAGAGGAAATTTTATCTGAGCATTCACGGTGTTTAAAATGTTCTTATTAATTTCCTTAATAGAAGAAATTTTATTTGTGCTCCTTTTAGAAAGAAGCTTCTGTTTTCCAGTCAAGGTAAGCATTCATTCCATTTATTCAGTTTGATTTTACAGCCTACTTCTTCCAATTGAAAGCATAAAAAATGTATTTAGAGGTATCAAAAGAGCCCCTTTTCAGCCATCTTAAGCCAATATCACTTTTTTGCCATGTTTTGCTATGTATAATGCACACTCGTGATTTATACACATTATATACAGGATAATTATACCCATGGTATGTAATTGCTACACCCATGTATAATACACATCCTTTTTTCCCTCAAAAATTGAGCAAAAAACTACACATTATACATGGCAAAATATGGTAGTTAGATCTCCCCATTTCTTCTTTTAAAAATTATTTTATTGTTGTTCAATTACAGTTGTCTGCATTTCCCCCCATTTCTTTTTTTAAATTATTGTATTGTTGTTCAAGTACAGTTGTCTGCATTTACCCCAAAACATAATCATAGACATTGAAATTAACATCTTCCCATTTCTGTAGATACTTACAAGGTGAAGCTCCATACAAATTGTATATAAAAATTGCCAGAGTACTAAAGAGAGTTTGACTGTTGTGGAACTTGTTGGCATGATTTCTCATGTTAATTTTAATGTGTTTTTTAACCAATTAAAAAATTAAAAGCAGCCACATGAAAACAGGTCAAGTAAAGTCTGCTACCACTAAAGCAGGTAGGTTTGTGATTCTGAGAAAAGACTAACCTAAGTTCACCTGACACAAAGCAGGGAGGTGTTGGCCTGGATACATAAGCAGGGGCATTCTGCATCTGGATCCATGGGGTAGTCGTGGGTGGGCTTCTTCAGAATCCTGCTGTACTATGTCAAGTAAATATCAATGTAAGAATGTCTAAAACTGTACAGAATTTTTTTTGTATGGCATTAAAAAAATTTTTACTTGAGCCAAATAGAGGATACACCTGAAAGCAAGACATCAACAGACTGAGAAAAATGCTTCTCACAATGGCAATTTGCAGCTTATTTTACACATTTGAAATTAAGGAATGAGCATAAGGAAAATTACAACAAGGTGGGAGAAAGCAAGACTCCCACTGATTTACATGATACTTAACAAGATTATTGCTTTCTTTAGTGTGGTTTTGCTTCTGAGGGATCAGAAAGGAGGCATTTCAAAGGAGTGTTAACCTAGATGCACAGAAACAAAGGACAGAGCTTACTAAACGCAAAGATAAACATTTTACTAAAGCTCTGACTGAAGGGCTTTAGCCTTTACTAAAGTCACACCTAAAGGTGTGACTCAGTGGGTTGAGTGTTGTCCTGCAAACCTCAAAGCAGTCAGGCTAACAATTCTGTTCCCTGTTAGGGTACATGCCTGGGTTGTGGGCCTGGTCCCCCATTGGGAGCGTGTGAGAGGCAACAACACACTGATGTTACTCCCTCTCTCTTTCTCCCTCAGTTCTTCTCTCTGTAAAAATAAATAAATAAAAACATTTTACTAAAGAAGTTATATACCTGGGGCATGACTACCCACCATGACCTGCCCAGTTAGGAATTTACAATGAGATAAGTCTTTGAGATCACTTTTCATACAACCTCTTTTTCATCCACAGTGGAAAGAATAGCTTTTTAAACAAATGGTACTAAAACAAATAAATATCCATATGCAGAAAGCTTAACTCATACCATATGCAAAAATTAACTAAAAATGAATCACAGACCTAAGTATAACAGCTAAAACTATACAAATCATTTTTTAAAGATTTTGTTTTTATTTATCTTTAGAGGGGAAGGGAAGGAGAGAGGGAGAGAAATATCAGTGTATGGTTGCCTCTCATGGGTCCCTTGCTGGGAACTGGCCTGCAACCCAGGCATGTGCCCTGACTGGGAATCAAACCACGATCCTTTGGTTCGCAGGCCCGCACTCAATCCACTGAGCTATACCAGCCAGGGCTATAAAAATCTTTAGAAGAAAAGGAAAAAATCTTTGAGGCCTTGAGTTAGGCAGAAATTTCTTAGTTATGACACCAACTGTAGTCCATTAAAATGATAAATTGAATTTCATCAAAATGCAAACCTCTTATGCTTCAAAGACACTATGTTAGTAGGTGTAAAAAGATACGCAACATGCTAGTGAAGAATATTGCAAAACACATATGTAATGAAGGACATATTCAGAATATGCATAGAACTTGTGTGTACCTCAGCAATAAAAAGCTATTCAAATCAATAAAAATGGACAAAAGATTTGAAGGCACTATACAAAAACACATATGAATAGCTAATAAGCACATGAAAAAATGGTCATTAGAAAAATGCAAATTAAGCCACAATAGGATATAATTTCATGCCCAACAGAATAGCTGAAATAAAAAGAATTCCACACAAATGTTCATAATTTATAGTGGCCAAAATTAGAAACAGTGTGCATGTCTATCAACTGGTTAAAAAATAAAATGTCATAAATCCATACACTTAAATACTATTCAGTGATAAAAAGAAACCAACTATGAATACATTCTATGGAATAAAGATTCTCCAAATCTTTATTCTCAGTGAAATAAGCCAGACACACAAGTCTATATATTGTATAATTCCATTTATATTAAATACACAGAAAATGTAAAACTACAAAGACAGAAAATAGATTGACAGTTGCCTATAATAGGAGTAGGAACTATAATGGGAATTAACATTAAATGTTCATGAAATATATTGGAATGGTGAATATATTCTAAAACTGATCAATGGTGATGGTTGTACGACTTGGTAAATTTAATTAAATCATTAAGTTGTGCACTTGAAGAGGGTGCATTACATGATACACAAAGTATGACCAAATATAGTTACTTTAAAAATAAATAATTTTGACATGAACATTATTTTACATGCCTTTTTATGTATATGCCTAAATATGAAATTGTTGGGTCCTAGAAGAGGTATGTGATAGCACCAAATAGTTTTCTAAACTATTTATACCAATTTACACTCCTGGTAGCAATATCTGAGAGTTCCCATTTCTTTACATCTTTGCCAAAGTTTGGAATTCTCAGCCTTTTTTATTTTAGTCACTGTCAATTATCTTTATACAGTAATCATTCATTTGTTGTGTGTGTATATATATATATATATATATATATACACATAATTATACATAATTATATATATAATTTTTAAAAGATTTTACTTATTTTTTTAGAGAGAGGAAATGGGAGGGAAAGAGATGGAGAGAAACATTGATCAGCTGCCTCTCTTACATCCCAAGCTGGGACCTGGGCCACAACCCAGGCATGTGCCCCTGACCAGAAATCAAACAGGTGACCCTTTGTTTTGTACTCTGGTGCTCAACCCACTGAGCCACACCAGCCAGGGCTGTATGTTATACATATTTCACCTATTTTTGCTTAATGCTCATCTTATAATATTGTTTATATATTTTTTGTTGGATTGTTTTTTTCAACACTGTTATTGTGGTAAAATGTACATAACATAAAATTGACCATTTTATTAACCAGTTTTAAATGTACAGTTCAGTTGCATTAAGCACAAATTATTGTGTGATCATCATGAATATCCAGACTTTAAAAAAAAAAAACAACTCTGTACCCATTAAACAAAATCTATTGTTTTCACCTGCTTCCAGATTCTGGCAACCACCATTCTACATTCTGTCTCCATGAATTTGACTGCTCCAGGTATATCATATAAGTGGAATCATATGATATTTGTTTTTTTGTGTGTCTGGATTATTTGATTTAGCATAATGTCTTCAAAGTTCATTTATGTTGTAATGTATGGCAGAATTTCTGTATATGTATTTTATGTATATGTATACATAATATGTATATATTACATATCTGACTTATATTAATATAATACATTATATTATAATAATATATTAATATTATTAATATATGTAATATAAATCAGAATTGGAAATCTCAGGGGGGACACTCTGTAAAGTACATGATTGTCTAACCACTATGTTGTACACCTGAAATTAATACAAAATAATATTGAATGTAAATTGTAATGAAAAAATTTTAAAAATAAATGCAAAAATAATTTCTTTCTAAGGCTGAAAATGTTTCTTTTATATATTTTATATAATATATATATAACATCTCATTTACTCATTTTTTTTGTCAATGGACATTTGGATTGTTTCCACCTTTTGGCTATTGGAAAAATGCTGCTATGAACATGGGTAGAAAAATATTTGTTTAAGACCCTGCCTTCAATTATTTTGTTTATACATCCAGAAGTGGAGTTTCTGGATCATATTATAATTCCATGTTCACTTTTTTTGTGTACCCATTAAACTGTTTTCTACAGTGGCTGCATCATTTTACATTCCTTAACAATGCATAATATTTCAAATTTCTCCACATCCTGGCAGACACTTGCTAGTTTTTTTTTTTTTTTGGTGGTAGCTATTTTAATGGGTGTGAAGTGGCCTGTCACTGTGGTTTTGATTTGAATTTCCTTAATTAGTGATGGCCAACATTTTTCACATGCCATTTGCATCTATTCTTTGTAGAAATGTCTGCTCAAGAAGTCCTTTGGGCATTTTTAAATTATTTGTTTTTTCTTATTGTTGTTGAGTTGTAAATGTCCTTAATATATTCTGGATATTAATCTTCTATAGAATATATGATTTGCAAATATTTTTATCCATTCCACGGGTTGCCTTTCAACTTTGTTGATAGAATCCTATGATACAAAAAATTTTTCTAATGTAAAGAAATTCTATTTATCTATTTTTTCATTTCTACCTATGCATTTAGTGTCATACACTTTTGTTTTATGTAATGAAACACATAATTTTCTTTGTGGCTTCTGCAACTGCATTTATGGCAATGAAAGATACTTTAGTCTTAAAATTTGGAGAAAATAGTTTCCTTCGTCCTCTAATAGTTTAGTTTAACTATATAATATATAAAAAATAATGGATTTTTCTACCTTGACTGGTGTGGCTCAGTTGATTGGGAGTTACTCCACAAAGAGAAAGGTTCCTGGTTCGATTCTCTGTCAGGGCACATGACTAGGTTGTGGTTTTGTTCCTGGGTCAGGGTGCGTGCCAGAGGCAACAATCAATGTTTCTTTTCCTCTCTTTCTCTTCCCCTTCTCCTCTCTCTAAAAATAAATAAATAAAATATTAACAAATAGATTTTATTTTAAAATTACATTCTCAGGAAATATTTAAGGATATTGGAATATGTTTTTGAGAGAAAAAAGTTTATAAAAGAAGTCTATCCAATTTTATTTTTAAAAATTCCAGCCTAAATACAACGCATATGTAAACAAGTTAGAGTAAAAGGACCAAAATGTACTTTGGTTCTCTCAGGGCTGTGAGATTGCTAGTGATTTCTGTTATACTCTAAAGATTTTCTCATTTTCCAAATTAAAAAAGTGAGCATATATTGTGTTTATTCTCAGAAAATTACAAGGAATGTTGCAACTATAAAACCAGAAAAATAAAATTTGGAATGCAAGGAACTCAATTATGGTACTACCAGAATGATATATTACACTGAAAATTAAATTTTGTAATTCAATTTTCTCTATAATACAGAGATGAAATAGTTTAAAAAGGAAAATTTAGCTACATAATGAAAGGAT
Organism: Carollia perspicillata; assembly: GCA_004027735.1. Taxonomy (NCBI): domain Eukaryota; kingdom Metazoa; phylum Chordata; class Mammalia; order Chiroptera; family Phyllostomidae; genus Carollia; species Carollia perspicillata. Next base: position 11,910 of record PVKM010025343.1, on the reverse strand, counting down.
TTGTAAAGATATACAATAATATCTAAACAGGATTGAGTCCTGCTATTGTAACACAATACAGGTTGTTGTTTAAATATGAAAAATAGTTGAAATATTAAAAATTGTTCAATTAATCAATAACTGGCATTGCAAATGTGGACAAAATAAATACCACCAATGATTCCTACCCAGAGGAAATTCTGTAATGACTGCATAGTATTCCATCTTAGTAATACTGTATCATATATTTAACCATGACTTTAAAGCTAACATTTAGATTATTTTCAATAACTCAAAAGTGTCAAGCAAATGTTATGACTTTTAAAAAAATACTACTTTATATTTGAGCATTTCTTTTAAAAATTCCTTAGAGCTTTAAAGCCAGCAACAAGAAAGAGTGAGTGTCAAATCAGTAATGGTACTGGGTTATTGATAAGCCAGGCAACTGGTTTATAGTCTTCACTTTTTACATTTTTTAATGTATATTTATTTTTGTTCACTTCTTTATTGTGTTCACTTGTCATACAGTTGGATACAGCACTTTGACTCTTAGTCACAGAACCTCTTTCACCCTAACCCCCACCTACCCCAGCACCAGCCACTAACCCAGAGAAATGTCTCAAGAATTTCCCATTCTAAATCACTGCCCACTTATCATAGAGCTTTTGAAAAATTCAGAAAAACGGGCTATAGGATATTTAAATCACTGTCAGTTACAGCACTGTGAGAACAGCATTGCTAATTGTTTACTTTTTGCCTTCTAGCCTCTCCTTATAAGCTCCTCCACTACCTGTCACTCCCCTTCCCAGAGCCTGGGGCTAAAATCAAAGGGACAGAGTTAGGAGGGGTGGATGCCTTGTCATTTCCCCTTGTCCAAAATTTTAGTTACAATTTTTTTAGCTCTTTTAAAATTATAAAAATATAATACCAGTTGAAAATTGAAAGGATAATCTAATAATATATGGGTTTCCAGGAAAATCGGGGTAGGGGTGGGGGGGTGTTGCCTGGTGGAGGATAAGGGGGAGGTGAATGAATCAGCCGTATTCTGGGAAGGTGAGTGGAGTTGGAAACTTGATAGATCTAATAATTTATTGGCTCATGGTGTGTCAATTACTACAGCCCAGCAAATGAGGTTAGAGTAGAATTGAGGGGGGAGGGAGTGACGCAGCAAGCCATTGGCACCAAGAAAATCTAGTCAAAAGACAGCTGCATTATCATATTTGCAGCACCATTTCTTTAAAAAATTGGAACCAGCTGCTACTTGCAGAGGTCCTCTCACTGCGGCTCTCTTCAGTCTTTGGCCCGCTCCTGAAGGACCCATCGCGATCCTCTGCACCCCAGCCCAGGCCATCGCTGAATCTGTCTCGATCTCACAACCTCAGCACCGCCTTCGTCCCGACTGCAGTCTCAACCGTTGCTTTTGCTTTCACAGACCAGCTACTGCTAGTTCCACCTCTGCCAAAGGCACCACCGCTTCTGATATTTGGTGAGTCTTTCCCGGCAGAGGCCAGATCTCCCGATCTTGGAGGTACCCACATTGGGCGTGTACTGTTCTTTGAAAAATGTCCAAGTCAGTCGACCACAAGGAATTTTTAGAGTCCAGGCAAGAAGAGGCTGGTAATAAGGTGATGGTGGAGGGGCCAGGGAAACTGCTGGAGAGCTGTGAAAATGCTGCAGCTTGGCTTGGAGATGATGGGGAGCATGGTGAAGAAGCTGCCTCTTGGCCTGGGGAAGAAGGGAGAAAATATGAAGATGCTGCTGGGTCTGGGGAAGGAGGGGTAAAAAGTGAAGGTACTGATGAGGACTCAGGTCCAGACCATCCAAAAGGACTTATCGGTTATCTTTTAGATACAGACTTTGTTGAAAGTCTACCTGTCAAAGTTAAGTACCGTGTGTTAGCCCTCAAAAAGCTTCAAACTAGAGTGGCGAATCTAGAATCCAAATTCCTGAGGGAATTTCATGGAATTGAGAGAAAGTTTGCTGAAATGTATCAGCCCTTGTTGGAAAAAAGACGTCAGATCATCAACGCAATCTATGAGCCCACAGAAGAGGAATGTGAATATAAATCAGACTATGATGATGAGGAGATGTATGATGAGGAAGAAATGTGGGGTAATGAAGAGGGTCTGGTACATGAGTACATGGATGAGGATGATGGTTATGAGGAAGATTATTATGATTATGCTGTTGAGGAGGAGGATGATGACAATGGTGATGATGACAATGATGAGGATGATATCGAGGCTACTGGGGAGGATAATGAAGAAGAAGATCCTAAAGGAATTCCTGATTTTTGGCTGACTGTCTTAAAAAATGTTGACACAGTCACTCCTTTGATTAAGAAATATGATGAACCTATTCTGAAGCTCCTGACAGATATTAAAGTGAAGTTTTCAGATCCTGGCGAGCCTCTCAGTTTCACACTAGAGTTTCACTTCAAACCTAATGAATATTTCAAAAATGCACTGTTGACAAAGACCTATGTGCTGAAGTCAAGGCTAGCATATTATGATCCCCATCCCTATAGGGGAACTGCAATTGAGTATTGCACAGGCTGTGAGATAGACTGGAATGAAGGAAAGAATGTCACTTTGAAAACCATCAAAAAGAAGCAGAAACATCAGATCTGGGGAACAATACGAACTGTCACTGAACATTTCCCCAAGGATTCATTTTTCAATTTCTTTACTCCTTATAGAATTGGTTCAAATGGAAAGGATGGAAATGATGATTTTTTACTTGGTCACAATTTACGTACTTATATAATCCCAAAATCAGTATTATTTTTCTCAGGTGATGCACTTGAATCTCAGCAGGAGGGGGTAGTTAGGGAAGTTAATGATGAAATTTATGACAAAATTATTTATGATAATTGGATGGCTGCAATTGAGGAGGTTAAAACCTGTTGCAAAAATCTTGAGGCAATGGTAGAAGACATTGATCGCTAAGGCAGAGTCTACATGGCCCTGAAAATAACAGCCTTAGATATAGCTACTCAAAATAAAAGAATTTGTCTTGTGTCCTGAATTTTTCTTATAATGTTAGTTAAAGCATATGTCTCAGAAATATAAGAGATGTTCAAATGCTAATTCATTTGACCTTGCATTTTAGTAGTGGAATGCTTTCAAGAAATATACACTGTGGTAAAATGATTTAAGTCATTAATATAGTGTGGTGTACTTTAATCCTTCTGAAGTCCTTTTGTCATGTAACTATTAATCTGTGGCTGTGAATAATACCCAGACTGCTAAATGAAATCAACATTTATTTGGAAAGAAAATCTTGGAGAACCCACCAAGGTTTTTTTTTTTGCTATTGTTGTTGTTTATGTATTATTATTTTTTCAGTCTTTTAGCTAATGGATTTAATTTTGTTGTGCCTGTTCATTTTAAAATAAAAATACAGTAGAATTTTAAACTTAAGTGCTTAAGAAGAAGCCTGCATATGGTTAAGAATTTCAGGCAAAACCAACTTTATTGTTAATAACAGCTTGTTCATAGGCTCTTATATTACGTGATCATAATAAGTAATGAAACTTAGTAATATTGGAGTTGCTGTTTTTCAGTGAAGTGTTAATCACAGTATTTTTCAGAAGATTGCCACATATTGTTCTGTGTAATTGTGTAAACTATAATTGCAGTGTGTAATTTTTCTTTTCCTATACTACATTTAATCATTCCTTGAAAGTGTTTAGCATTTTGAAAAGATTTTTCATGTTCTTTCACTGGAAAATAAAATGAATAAAAATTTCATTGTTTTATGTTTTAAAACTGGTCTTTTTTCTGATTATAAAAGTATTGTGTTCATTGGAGGATATTTGGAAAATACAAAAAAATACACTAATTAAAACTAAAATGCATACTTCCACTCCTCAAAGATAAGCACTGTTAATGTTGTCATTTATTTTTTTACTATGTGTATTTACTATGTGTGTTATTTTTCTATGTGTATATATGCAAGCAAATTTACTAACACTATATTTAGATGTGCAAATAAGTAAGTTTTTATTGTTTATAACTGATGTAATCTTAATCCTGAGTCCACCTCTACCACCCAGGATTTTAGGAAGACAAATATCTCAAATTTAACCAATCCAGTAAGTTCATTACTATTTAGTAATTTAAACACTCTGTATAAACAAAAAGGTCCTATGTGTTAGTCTATATTTCAGATTTACCTACCCTTACACCATGTTACCTGGATGCATAAGGTCTTATTATTGCTTTATGGCAGGGGGAGTGTACACTGAGGATGACGGGATGTGGTTGACCAGAGAGCTAACTATTTCAGAGCTACTTTGCCTTCTTCAGATGTGAAAACCCATAGATTTGGTTTTTCCCTTTGGCAGACTCTGTGAAAGTTGCATCTATCCCTCTGGGACAACAGGAAACATCTTTGTCCATGGGTGCATTTGCACACTTGTGATTATTTATTTATTTTTCTTTTAAAAATTTGTCAATTACAGTTCACATTCAATGTTATATCAGTTTCTGGTGTACAGTATAGAGATTAGACAGTCACATACAAAGTGCCCCCCCCAATATTTTCAGAGTACCTACCTGGCACCATACATTGTTATTATATTATTGTTATTATTATTAAGTTTGTTTATGTATGTATGTATTTATTTATTTGAGAAAATAAGAGGAAGGAAGGGAGAAAGAGAGAGAAAAAAACATTGATGTTTTTTGTGTCTTTGCGAGACAATGCCCAACCAACAGAGACACACTGGTCTGGACACTTATTATTATGATATTATTGGCTATATTCCCTACGTTGTACTTTTACATTCCCATGAGTATTTTGTAACTACAGATAAATACTTCTTAATCCAACAGAGAACTTACTTATATTTTAATTTTTTATATTTTGACACTATTACAGATATCCCCCATTTTCTCCACTTTGCCCTCCTCCATCCAGCCCTGGCACCACCCTGTCCTTCATATTGTTGTCTGTGTCCATGGGCTATGCATATATGCACATATGTTCTTTGGCTAACCTCTTCCAGTCCTCCCTTCCCCTCTGAGATCTGTCAGTCTGGTCCATGTATCCATGCCTTTGATTTTATATTGTTCATCAGTTTATTTCATTCATTAGATTCCACATATGAGAGAGATCATATGGTATTTCTATTTCTTTGACCAGTTTATTTTGCTTAGCATAATATTCTCTAGGTCCATCCATGCTGTTTCAAAGGGTAAGAGTTCCTTCTTTTTTACAGTTGCATAGTATTCCACTGTGTAAATGTACCACAGCTTTTTTATCTACTCATTGACTGATGGGCACTTGGGCTGTTCCCAGATCTTGGCTATTGTAAGTAGGACTGCTATGAACATAGGAGTGTATCTATTCTGATTGGTGTTTCAATATTTTTAGAATATATTCCTATAAGTGGGGTAACTGGGTCAAACAGCAGTTCCATTTTTAGTTTTTGGAGGAAACTCGGTACTGTTTTCCACAGTGACTGCACCAGTCTGCATTTCCACCAGTGGTGCCCTAGGCTTCCCTTTTCTCCACATCCTTGCCAGCACTTGTTGTTTCTTGTCTCACTAATGATAGCCATTTTGGTGAGTGTGAAGTAATATCTCATTATAGTTTTAATTTGCACCTCTCTGAGAGCTAGTGATGTTGAGCATCTTTTCATATGTCAATTGGCCATCTGTATGTCCTGAGAAGTGTCTCTTCAGGCCCTTTGCCCATTTTTTAATTGGGTACTTTGTCTTTCTGGCATTGTGTTGTATAAGTTCTTTACATGTTTTGGAAATCAATCCCTTCTCAGATGTATCATTGATGAATATGTTCTCCCATACAATGGGTTCATTTTCATTTTGTTGATAGCTTTTTCAGTTGCACAGAAGTTTTAGTTTGATGTAGTCCCATTTGCTTATTTTTTCCCTTGTTTCCCTTGCCGTAGGAGATATATTGGCAAAAATATAGCTAATGTGAGATGTCTGAGATTTTACTGCTTATGTTTTCTTCTAGGACTTTTATGATTTGGGGACTTATATATAAGTCTTTTATCCACTTTGAGTTTATTGACATGTGTGGTATAAGTTCGTGGTCTAATTTTTGTATGTATCAATCCAATTTTCCCAAAATCATTTGTTAAAGAAACTGTTTTTACTCATATGTTCTTGCCTTCTTTGTCAAATATTACTTGATCATAAAGGCATGGTATTATTTCTGGGCTGTCTGTTCTGTTCTGTCTATCTATATGCCTGTTCTTATGTCAGTACCAAGCTGTTTTGATTACAATGGCTTTTTACTATCGTTTGATATCTGGTATTATGATCCCTCCAACTTTGTTCTTCTTTTTCAAGATTGCTGAGGCTATTCAGGGCCTTTTTTGGTGGCACTTGAATTTTTGAAATATTTGTTCTAAATGTGTGACATCTGCCTTTGGTTTTTAAATAAAAATTGTGTCGAATCTGTAGATTGCTTTGGGTAGTATGGGCATTTTATCAATGTTAACTTTTCTTATCCATGAACAAAATATATGCTTCCACTTAATTGCATCACCCTCAATTTCTTTCTTTAGTATCTTTTTATTTTCCTAAAAGACTTTTATTATCTACTTGGATAAATTTATAACTAGGTATCTTATTTTTTTGTTGTTGCAATACTGAATAAGATTGTTGTTTTAATTTCTCTTTGGGAGAATTCATTATTGGTGTATAAAAATGCCATTGATTTCTGAGTACTGATTTTGTATCCTGCTATGTGACTGAAATTATATCAGTTCTACTACTTTTTTGTTGGGATTTTTAGGGTTTTCTATGTAGAATATCATGTCTTCTGCAAATAATGACGGTTTTACTTACACCTTTCCAATTTGGATGCCTTTTATTTCTTCTTCTTGCCCAATTGATGTGGATAAAACTTCCAGTACTATGTTGAATATGACTGGTGAAAGCAGACATACTTGTCTTGTTTCTGTTGTTAAGGTAAATGTTTTTAGTTTTTCTCCATTGAGTATGGTGTTGCCTGTGCGTTTTTCATATATGACCTTTATTATGTTGAGGTATGATTCCTCTATTCCACTTTGCTGAGAGGATTAAAAAAATTTTTTTTAAGATTTTATTTATTTACCTTTAGAGGGGAAAGGAAGGAGAGAGGGGGAGAAACATCAATGCATGGTTGCCTCTTGTGCGTCCCCTGCTGGGAACTGGCCTGCAACCCAGGCATGTGCCCTGACGGGGAATCGAACCACAGCTGTTTGGTTCGCAGGCCCGCGCTCAATCCACTGAGCTACACCAGCCAGGGCAAGTTGTTTTTTTTTAATCATAAATGGGAGCTGGATTTTATTGAATGCTTTTTCTGCACCTATTAATATGCCTCCCCAGAATAAATTGCACTAGATTGTGGTGTATGATCTTTTCATTGTTTTGCTACATCTGATTTGATAATATTTTGTTAAGGATTGTTGCATTTATGTTCATCAGGGATATTGGCATATAATTTTCTTTCTTTGTAATGTTTTTATCTGGTATTGGATTAGGATTATGCTGGTCTTGTAAAAAGAGCTTGGAAATCTTTCCTCCTCTTGAATTTTTTTTAATAGTTGAGAAGGATAGGTTTTATTTTAGTTCCTGAAATGATTGGTAAAATTCCCCTGTGAAATTATTCAGTCCAGGACTTCTCTTTGTTAATATTTTGTAAAAAAAAAAAAAAAACTGCTCTGATTTTATCACTTGTAATGGGTCCATTTAGATTTTCTGATTCTTCCTGACCCACTTTTATAAGATTGTATGTCTCTAGGATTTTATATCTTTCAACCAGGTTACCCAATTTTTTGGCCTATGTTTGTTCATAGTGTCTGCTTACAATCGTACTTCTGTGGTGTTGTTACTTCTCCCTTTTCATTTCACATTTTCTTTATTTGGTACTCTCTCTTTTATTCTTTTTTTAGTTTTGTTTTTTGAAATGTATTTTATTGATTATGCTATTACAGTTGTCCCATTTCCCCCCCTTCACTCCCCTCTACCCTGGACACCCTCTCCCACCCACATTCCCCCCCTTTAGTTCATGTCCATGTGTCATAAGTTCTTTAGCTTTTACATTTCCCACACTACTCTTGCCCTCACCCTATCTATTTTCTCCCCACCGTCTATGCTATTTATTCTCTGTACCTTCCCCCCCTCTCTCCTCCTACTCCCCTGTTGCTAACCCTCCATGTGATCTTCATTTCTGTGGTTCTGTTCATGTTCTAGTTGTTTCTGTTTTTGTTTTAGGTGTGGTTGTTAGTAATTGTGACTTTGCTGTCATTTTGCTGTTCATATTTTTATCTTCTTTTTCTTAGATAAGTCCTTTTAACATTTCATATAATAAGGGCTTGGTGATGATGAACTCCTTTAACTTGACCTTATCTGAGAAGTGCTTTATCTGCCCTTCCATTCTAAATGAAAGCTTTGCTGGATATAGCAATCTTGGATGTAGGTCCCTGCCTTTCATAATTTGGAATACATCTTTCCAGCCCCTTCTTGCCTGTAAGGTCTCTTTTGAGAAATCAGCTGACAGTCTGATGGCAACTCCTTTGTAGGTGACTGTCTCTTTATCTCTTGCTGCTTCTAGAATTCTCTCCTTCATTTTTATCTTGGCTAATGTAATTATGATGTGCCTTGGTGTGTTCCTCCTTGGGTCCAACTTCTCTGGGACTCTCTGAGGTTCCTGGACTTCCTGGAAGTCTATTTCCTTTGCCAGATTGGGGAAGTTCTCCTTTACTATTTGTTCAAATAACTTTTCCACTTGTTGCTCTTCCTCTTCCCCTTCTGGTACTCCTATAATTTGTATGTTGGATCATTTAAAGGTGTCCTGGAGATTCCTAAGCCTCTCCTCATTTTTTTAAATTCTTGATTCTTCATGCTTTTCTGTTTGGTTGTTTCTTCCTTCCTTCTGGTCCACTCCATTGATTTGAGTCCCATTTTTCTTCCCATCACTATTGCTTCCCTGTACATTTTCCTTCCTTTCACTTAGAGTAGCCTTCATTTTTCTTCTAGTTTGCAACCAAATTCAACCAATTCTGTGAGCATCTTGATCACTAATGCTTTGAACTGTGCATCTGATAGGTTGACTGTCTCTTTGTAGCTTAGTTGTATTTTTTCTGGAGCTTTGATGTGTTCTTTTGTTTAGGCCATTTTTTTTTCATCTTGATGCACCTGTTCTGTAGTGAGGGGTGGAGCCTTAGGTGTTCACCAGGGTGGGGCAACCCACATCGCTGGGTTGTGATGTTGTATGTGGGGCAGGGGTCTGAGAGGGAACAATGGTGCTTACTCCACTCTCTGCTGGATTTCAGTCACTTCCCCTGCTTCCCCCAAGCAAACTGGGCCCTTCTGGTGCTGATTCCCATGTGGGTGGGTTTGTGTACATTCTAGGACCCTGTGGGTCTCTCCAACACACTCTTCCTGTGAGGCTGGGAGTCTCTCCCAGCACCTCGACCTCCACAGGTGTTTTTAATTGGTGTTTTGAGGCTTTATTTCCCCATGCTGGGACCCTGGGTTTCACAGTCTGTCTCGCTCCCCAGTTTCACCTGGTTTATCTGTGCATGAATGTGGGACTGCTCTGTCCACCTGCTACCTCCTGTGCGCCCAGGGACCACCAGTTGCTGGCTTGCACCCGGGGTCTGCCAGCCACTGCTTTTTTTCTGCAACCCCTCTCCACCCGGCAGCCCAACTCAGGCCCTCCTACCTGTCTGGATGAATGTGTCTACTTTAACTCCCTGGTTGTTATACTTCTATAAAGTTCAATTTTCTGTCAGTACTGGTCATTTTTTGTTTCTAAATTTTTGTTGTCTTTATTTTGGTTGTGTGAGGAGGCACAGTGTGTCTACCTACGCCTCCATCTTGGCTGGAAGCCTCTCTTTTATTCTTGATGAGTCTAGTTAAAGGTTTGTCAATCTTGTTTATTTTTTCAAAGAACCAACTCTGGTTTTACTGATCTTCTGTATTGCTTCTTTAGTCTTAAGGTGATTTATTTTTGTGTAATCTTTATTATTTATTTATATCTACTTACTCTGGGCTTTGTTTCTTGTTGCTTTTCTAGTACTGTTGTGCATAATGTTAGCTTGTTTATTTGAGTTTTTTCTTGTTTCTTGAAGTAGAATTGGAGTGCTATGAACTTCTTTCTCTGGACTGCTTTCACTGTGTCCCATAGATTTTGAGTAGTTGAGTGTTCATTTTTAGTTGTTGCCAGGTAAATTTTGATTTTTCTTGATCTCATGCTAACTCATTAATTATTTAATAATATGCCATTAAGTCTCCCTGCATTTGAATTCTTTTCTTTTTATTCAGATTGATTTCTAGTTTTAAGCCATTGTGATCTGTGAAAATGTTTGATATTTTTCAGTTTTCTTAATTTGTTAAGATTTATTTTGTGTCCTCACATGTGGTGTATCTTTAGGGATGATCCATGTGCACTGGAGAAGAATATATATTCTGCTGCTTTGTGATAAAATGTTCTGTAAATATCAGTTAAATTCAGTGTGTAATTTAATGTAATTATTTCCTTGTTGGTTTTTTTCTAGAAGACCTATCCATTGATGACAGTGGGATGTTAAAATCCCCTACTATGATGTACTACAGTCAGTGTCTTCCTTAAAGTCCACCAAGATCTTCTTTATATATTCAGGTGATCCTGTGTTGGGTTTATATATGTTTACAGGGTTATATTTTCTTCTTGAATTGATCCTTTTAGTATTATGCAGTAACCTTTTTTGTCTCCTGTTATGGCCTTTGATTTGAATTCTATTTTGTCACATTTAAGTACTGGTACCCCAGATTTTTTATTATAGCCATTGGCATGAAAATGTTTTTTCTTCACCACTTCACTTCCAGCCTGTATCCATCTGTTGTTCTGAGGTGAATCTCTTCTCCACAAAACAAGACACAATACATGTGTCATTTTAAAACTCCATTCAGCTACCTTATGTCTTTTGATTGGAACATTTAATCTGTTTACATTTAAGGTTATCATTGATAGGTCTTTATTTATTGCCATTTTTTCTTTATGTTTATGATTCTCTCCCTCTGTTCTCTCTTCTTCTTAAAGGAGACCCTTTAACATTTCTTGCAATAGTGGTTAGATGCTAATGAACTCCTTTATCCTTTGTTTGTTTGGGAAACTCTTCATTTCACCTTGAATTATAAATGATAGCCTTGCTGTATAGAGTAGTCTTTGTTACACGTCTTTACTTTTCATTGCTTTAAATACATCATGCCAATCCCTTATGGCCTTAAGTGTTCTTGATTAGATATTATCTGACAGCATTATGGAAATTCCCTTTTAGGCAAGTAACTGTCTCTCCCTTGTGGCCTTTGAGATTCTCTCTTTGTCTTTAAACTTTGACATTTTAATTATGATTTATCTTGGTGTGAGTCTCTTTGGGTTCACCTTGATTGAGGCTCTCTGTGCTTTCTGAACATCTGTGGCTTTTTCCTTTACCTGATTAGGGAAGTCTTCTGCCATTATATCTTAAAATAAGTTCTCTCTCCCTTGCTTACTTTCTTCTGATTCTGGTACCCCTATGTTGCAAATGTTTTTAGATTTAATGGTGTTCCAAAGTTCCCTTAAAGTATCTTCATTTTTTTAATTCATTTTTTTTGCTACTTTCATTGGGTGTTTTTCTCTACCTTGTCTTTAAAATCATTGATAAGATCCTCTGCTTCATTTGCCTGCTTTTTATTTCTTCCAGTGTATTCTTTTTTTAAAAGTATATTTTATTGATTATGCCATTACAGTTGTCCCATTTCCCCCCTTCATTCCCCTCCACCCTGCATACCCCCTCCCACCCACACTCCCCCACTTTAGTTCATATCCATGTGTCATAAGTTCTTTAGCTTCTACATTTCCCACACTACTCTTGTCCTCTCCCTGACTATTTTCTCCCCACCTTCTATGCTACTTATTCTCTGTACCTTCTCCCCACCCTCTCCT
>PVKM010025342.1:0-20003 GCA_004027735.1 Carollia perspicillata | reverse complement strand
TAGGCTAAGGCTAGGCTTAGCTTTAGGTCTAGGACTAGGGTTAGATTTAGTTCCAGTTCAGTGGGTAGGCATTGGGTTGGGATTATGGCTAGGGTTAGGATTTGGATTAGGTAAGCGGAATGGTCAGGGTTAGGCCACAATTCAGAGTTCGGGGTAGTTTTCTGGCTACATCTCTGGTTAGAGCTAGTGTTAGGCATAAGGACAAGACTAGAGTTTAGGGTAGGGCTAGGGGTAAGTCTAGGATTATGCTTAGGAATAGGTTTATGGTTAAGGTTTCCGATCGGGATAGTGGTGTGGTTTACATTAGTGTTAGGGTTCGGGCTATGGCTCAGGCTACGAGAAGGGCTAGAGTAGGGTTAGGGTACCTGTTAGCGTTAGGGTTAGGTTAAGGGTTACTGTGCATTCTAGGGTTAGGGTTTTGCTAGGATCAAGTTTTAGTTTACATTTGGGTTTAGTGTTGTGCTAGTGATAGGCTTAGGTTTGTGGTTGGGATTCCCGATAGGGATAGTGATAAGGGTAAGGTTAGGGTTAGGGTAATATGTAGAGTTAGGTTTAGGGTTAAAATCATGTGTAAAGATAGGATTTGGGTTATGGTTACAGTAGGTGTTGTGTTATTGCTAGGGCTAGGGCTAGATGAATGTTAGTGTTAGGGTTAGGGTTACGGTTTCGGTTATGGGTAGGTTTAGAGTAAGTAACAGGGTTAGGGCTAATACTAGGTTTATGGTTAGTTCTAGGGATAGGTTTAGGGATCGTGTTAGGGTTTTGGCAAGCGTAATGGTTACGTTTAGGTTTAAGGTTACGGTTAGTGTTAGCATAAGGTTTACAGTTAGGGCTAATGAATGATATTGCTTGCCTAAGGCTAGAGCTAGGGTTAGCCTAGGGCTAGGACTTGGGTTAGTGTTAGTGCTACAACTTGGGCTAGGGCTAGTGCTAGGACTGTGGCTAGGGTTAGTGCTAGCAATAGATTTAACATTAGGGTTAGGATTAGGGTTAGTGTTAAGTTTAGTGTTCGTGCTAGGGCTAGCGATAGTGTTACCTTTAGGGTTAGCCTTAGAATAAGGGTTAAGGCTAGTTCTAGGGTTAGGGTTAGGACTAGGGCAAGGATCAGCATTAGGGTTAGTGATTGGGTTACGGTTAGGTTTAGGATTAGTGTTAGGTTTAGGGTTCAGGATAGGGCTAGTTTTGCGGTAAGTTTTTGCTTAGGTCTAAGGTCACTGTTAGGGTTAGGATTAGTGTTAGGACTAGGGTTAGGTTTAGATTTAGGGGTAGGCCACGGGTTACTGATAGTGTTAGGTGTAGGGCTAGCGCCACGTTTATGTTTAACGATAGGTCCCCTGTTGGGTTAGGGCTAGCTTGATGTTTAGAGTTAGGGTTAGAATTAGGGTTAGGGCTAGGGCTATAGCTAGGGCTACAGCTAGTATAGGTTTTGCACTAGGGACTGGATTATGTTTAAGGTTAGCGATACGTTTATGGGTATAACTCGGGCTAGTGTTAGGTTTCAGATTAGTGTGTGGGCTAATGTCTGGGCTAGGGAAGGATGAGAGCTAGTGTTAGGTTTAGGTTTAGGGCTAGGGCTAGTGTTATGCTTAGGGTTAGTATTAGAGTTTCTGCTAGGTTTAGGGATAGGGCTAGTGCTATGGTGAAGGATAGAGTAGGGTTAGGGTGAGGGTTAGCATTGTGGTTAGGGTTAGGGCTACTGTATTGTTTCGTGTTAGGGTTAGGTCAAGGTTAATTTTAGGTTTATGTTTAGTTTAGGGATGGATTAGAGCTGGGACAATGTGTACAGCTAGGGGTACATTTGGGGTTAGGTTTATGATACTTATAGCAACAGTGTTACGGTTAGGATTATGGTTAGTTTAAGGGTGTGTGCTAGGTCCTTGGCAATGGCTAGGGTAAGCAGAAAGTTTTGAAGTATGGCTACAGTTACCGTTAGGGCTAGGTTTCTGTTTAGGGTAAGGTTATAGGTAGGATTAGAGGTAGGGTTAGCTTAAGGGTTATGTTTAGTGGTAGGGCTAGGGTTAGGGTTGAGATTGGGGTTACGGTTAGTATTAGGGTTAGGGATAGGGTTAGGGTTGAGGTTATTGATAGGGCTACAATTAGGCTTAAGTTCAAGTATAGGGCAACAGTTAGTGTTAGATTTAACATTAGACCTAGATTTCAAGTTTGTTTTAGGGTGTGGGCTAGGCCTGGAAATAGTTTAGGGTTAGGTTTAGGTTATATTTAGGGCTAGGACTTGGGTAAATCTTAGGGTTAGGAGTAGGTTTAGGGATAGAGCTAGGGCTAGGGTGATGGCTAGGTAGAGTTAGGGTGACGGGTAGCATTATGGATAGGCTTAGGATCAGTGTGAGTGTTAGGGTTAGGGTTAGGATTAGGATTAGGGTAGGGACAGATTTTGGTCAAGGGAAAGGTGTATGGCTAGATTTAGGCTAGGGTTAGGTTTTAGGGTTTTCGCCTGTGACAGTGTTATGGTTATGGTTAAGATTCGGTTTTGGACTAGAGCTAGGGCTACACTTAGTGCTATTTGTAGCGTTAGGTGTTGGGTTATGTTTATGGTTACGGCTACGTTTAGGGTTGGTTTAGGTTTAGGGTTAAAACTAGTATTAGTGCTATGGCTAGGTTTAGCTGTAAGGCTTATGGTGAAGGTAATGTTTCAGGCTAGAAATAGGGTTAGGCTTAGGGTTGGAGTTAGTGGTATGATTAGCGTTTGGTGGGGGTTAGTATTAGGGCTTAAGTTGGTGTTTATGTTAGGTTTAGGATTAGGACTAGAACTCGAGTTACAACTAGGGTGAGGTTTAGGGCTAAGGCTCTGCTTAGCTTTAGGTCTAGGGCTAGGGTTAGGTTTAGTTCCAGTTCAGTGGGTAGGCATTGGGTTGGGATAATGGCTAGGTAAAGGGTTTAGGTTAGGTTACGGGAATGCTTAGGGTTAGGCCACAGTTTAGGGTTCGGGGTAGTTTTATGGCTATGTGTCAGGCTAGAGCTAGTGTTAGGCATAAGGACATGACTAGAGTTAAGGTTAGGGTAGGGGTAGGTCTAGGATTATGCTTAGGATTAGGTTTATGGTTAGGGTTTCCAATAACGATAGTGGTGTGGTTTACATTAGTGTTAGGTTTAGGGCTACTACTCAGGCTACCAGAAGGGCTAAAATAGTGTTAGGACACGTGTTAGCATTAGGGTTAGTTTTAGGGTTACTGTGAATTTTAGGGTTAGGATTCAGGCTAGGACCAAGATTTGGTTTATATTTTTGATCAGGGTTGTGCTAGGGATAGGCTTATGTTTCGGGTTATGGTTCTCGATAGGGACAGCCATACTGTTGAGGTTAGGGTTAGGGTTATGTCTAGGGTTATTTTTAGGGTAGTGTTAGGGCAAAAGTTAGGATTTTGTTTATGGTTAGGGTTAGGTTTTGTGTTAGGGCTAGGGCTAAAGTTAGATTTAGGGGTAGGCCACTTGTTACTGATAGTGTTAGTTTCAGGCTAGGGCTAAGTGTAGGGTTAACAATAAGTCCACCACTCGGTTTAGGGCTATCGTGATGTTTTGTGTTAGGGTTAAGATCAGGGTTGGGGCTAGGGCTATAGCTAGGGCTAGAGCTAGGTATAGGGTTTGCTCTAGGGATAGGGTTATGGTGAAGGCTAGGGTTATGTTTATGTGTATGCCTCGGGCTAGCGTTAGGTTTCGGTTTAGTGTTTGGGCTAATGTTGGGGCTAGGCTAAAGATGAGAGCTAGTGTTAGGGTTAGGTTTAGGGCTAGGGCTAGGGTTATGCTTAGGGTTAGTGTTAGGGTTTCTGCTTGGATTAGGGATAGGTCTAGCACTAGGGTGAGGTTTAGCATTGGGGTTAGTGTTAGGGTTACGATGAGTTTTTGGGTTGGTTTTGGTCTAGGGTTAGGTTTAGGGTTATATTTAGTTTAGGGATATGTTTAGAGCTAGGACATTGTGTAGGGCTTTGGGTACATTTATGGTTAGGTTTAGGGTACTCATAGGCGCAGTGTTATGGTTAGGGTTATGGTTAGGTTAAGGGTTAGTTCTAGGTGTATGACAATGGCTAGTTTAAGCTCTTGGTTTTGGTTTATGGTTAAGTTTACAGTTAGAGATAGGTTTGGATATAGAGTAAGCTGTAGAGGTAGGATTAGAGGTAGGGTTAGCTTTAGGGTTATGTTTAGTGATAGGACTAGGGTTATGGTTGGGATTGGGGTTACTGATAACATTAGGGTTAGGGATTGGTTTAGGGTTGAGGTTATGGATAGTGCTAAAATTAGGTGTAAGTTCAAGTATAGGGCAAGGGTTAGTGCTAGGGTTAACATTAGACCTTTGTTTCATGTTAGTTTTAGGATTTGGGCTAGGGCTAGGATTAGTTTAGTGTTAGATTTAGATTATATTTAGGGCTAGGGCTGGGGTAAAGCTTAGGTTTAGGTTTAGGGTTAGGACTAGGTTTAGGGATTTATCTAGGGCTAGGGTGATGGCTAGGTAGAGTTAGGGTGACGGGTAGCATTAGGGATAGGCTTAGGATTAGTGTGAGTGTTAGGGTTAGGGTTAGGGTTAGGTCTCAGAATAGGGTTAGGATTAGGCTTAGGGTAGGATATTGACAGATTTTGGGCAAGGGAAAGGTGTATTGCTTGATTTAGGCTAGGGTTAGGTTTTAGGGTTTCTGCTTGTTACATTGTTATGGTTATGGTTAAGATTCGGGTTTGGGCTAGGGCTAGGGCTACAGTTAGTGCTACTATTAGTGTTAGGTGTTGGGTTATGTTAATGGTTAGGTTTACATCTAGGGTCGGTTTAGGTTTAGGGTTAGAACTTGGATTAGTGCTATGGCTAGGATTAGGGTTAGGCATAGGTTTTGCGGTAGGGCTTATGGTTAAGGTGAGGTTTCAGCTAGAAATAATGTTAAGGTTAGGTGTAGTGGTATGATTAGCTTTTGCGCGAAGGTTAGTGTTAGTGCTAAGTTTAGTGTTAGTGATAGGTTTAGGATTAGGACTAGAACTAGAGATATTACTAGTGTTAGGCTTAAGGCTAAGGCTAGGGTTAGGTTTAGGTGTAGGGTTAGGGTATGGTTATTTCCACTTCAATGGGTAGGCTTTGGTTTGAGATTATGGTTAGGGTAAGGGTTAGGATAAGGTTAGGGTAATGGTTAGGGTTAGCTCACAGTTTAGGTTTTGTGGTAGTTTTTGGGTACATCTAATGCTAGAGCTACTGTCATGCATAAGGACACGACTAGAGTTTAGGTTAGGTCTATGGGTAGGTCTAGTATTATGCTTAGGATTAAGTTATGTTTAGGATTTCCAATAGAGATAGTGATGTGGTTTACCTTAGTGTTAGAGTTAGGGCTATGGCTCAGGCTACGAGAAGGACTAGGGTAGGTTTAGGGCACGTGTTAGCATTAGCATTAGGTTTAGGGTTACTGTGAATTTTAGGGTTAGGTTTCGGGCTAGGACCAAGTTTTAGTTTTTCTTTGGTTTAGGGTTGTGCTAGGGATAGGCTTAGTTTTAGGGTTAGGGTTCCCGATAGGAATAGTGATACTGTTGAGGTTAGGGTTAGGGTTATGTCTTGGGTTAGGTTTACGGTTAGGGTTAGGATTAGGGCTAAAGATAGGGTTTGTGTTATGGTTAGGGTTAGGTTTTGTGTTAGGGCTAGGGCCAGGGTTTGTGTTAGTATTATGGTTAGGGTTAGGGTTTGGACTATGGCTAGGGTTAGGGTTAGGGCTAGGCATAGGGCTACTTATAGTTTTATGTTTAATTGTAGGAATAGGTTTTGAGATCATGTTAGGTTTTTGGCTAGCGTAATGGTTATGTTTATGGTTAGAGTTATGGTTAGTGTTAGTTTAAGTTTTACAGTTAAAACTAATGTATGATATGGCTCGCTAATGCTAGAGCTAGGGTTATCCTAGGGCTTGGTGTTGGGTTAGGGTTAGTGCTACAGCTAGGGCTTGGGCTAGGGCTATGGCTAGTGTTAGGACTAGTGATAGGTTTAGGGTTATGGTTGGGTTTATGGATCGTGTTAAACTTAGGGTTCATTCTAGGGCTAGGGATAGTGTTAGGTTTAGGTTTAGGCTTAGAGTTAGGGTTAAGGCTAGTTCCAGGGCTTGTGTTAGGACTAGGGCTAGGTTTAGGATTAGGGTTAGTGTTAGGTTTAGGGTTAGGATTAGCATTCTCGTTAGGTTTAGGGTTTGGGATTGAGCTAGATTTGCGGTAAGTTTTGGCTTAGGTCTAGTGTCAGAGTTAGAATTAGAGTTAGGGCTAGGGTTAGGTTTGAATTATTTTTAGGGTTAGGGTTAGGCCTAGGGCTATAGCTGGGTCTACGGCTAGGGATAGGGTTAGGGTTAAAGTTATGGTTAGGTTTATCGGTATGGCTCTGTCTAGGGTTAGTTTCATTTTCATGTTTACACTGATGTTTGGGCTAGAATAAGGAGTAGATCTAGTGTTAGGGTTAGGTTTAGGGTTAGGGCTAAGTTTAGGTTTATGCTTAGGGTTAGTGTTAGGGTTTCTGTTAGGATTAGGTATAGGGCTAGCACTAGGGTCAAGGATAGGGCAGGGTTAGGGGGAGGGTTAGCATTAGGGTTACGGTGAGTTTTACTGTGAGGTTTTGTGTTAGTGTTATGACTAGGGTTAGGTTTAGGGTTATGTTTAGTTTAGGGATGGGGTTAGAGCTAGAGCAATGTGTAGAGTTAGGGTTACACTGAGGGTTAGCTTGAGGGTTTCTGATAAAGACAGAGTTATGGTTATGGTTATGGTTTGGTAAAGGCTTAGTGCTAGGTCTATGGGAAGGGCTAGTGTTACCTTTCAGTTGTGAATTATGGTTACGGTTACAATTAGGGCTAGGATTGGGTTTAGGGTAAGGTTTAGAGGTAGGGTTAGAGCCAGGGTTAGGGTTAGTGTTATGTATTGGTGTAGGGCTAGTGTTGGGGTTGGAATTAGGGTTAAGGTTAGCATTAGGGTTAAGGTTAGGGTTAGGGTGGAAGTCATGAATAGGCCTAAGATTAGGGTTAAATTTAGAGTCAGGGCTAGGATTAGTACTAGGTTTATGATTAGACCTAGTTTCAGTGTTAGTTTTAGGGTTAGAGTTAGGGATAGTGATAAAATTTGGGTTATGGTTAGTGTTAGGTTTTGTGTTAAGGCTGGAGCTAGGGCTAGGTTTAGTTTTAGTGTTAGGGTTTGGGCTATGGCTAGGGTTATGGTTAGGGATAGGGGCAGGGCTACTTCCAGGTTTTGTTTAGTTCTATGGGTAGGTTTAGGGATCGTGTTGGGGTTTTGGAAAGTGTAATGGTTATGGTTATGTTTAAGGTTAAGGTTAGTGTTTGTATAAGGTTTACACTTAGGGCTAATGAATTATACGGCTCACCTAAGTCTATAGCTAGGGCTAAGGTTTCTGATAGGACTTTGGTTAGTGTTAGTGCTACACCCAGGGCTCTGGTTAGGGCTATGGCTAGAAATAGGGCTATTGATTAGTTTAGGGTTAGGGTTAGGGTTACGGCTAGTGTTAAGTTTAGGGTTCATGCTAGGGCTAGGAATAGTGTTAGGTTTATGGTTAGGCTTAGAGTTAGGGTTAAGGCTATTTCTAAGTTTAGGGTTAGGAATAGAGCTATGGTAAGGATTAGGTTTAGTGGTAGGGTTAGGATTAGTTTTAGGATTAGCATTAAGTTTAAGATTTGGGATAGGTCTAGATTTGTGGTAAGTTTTGCCTTAGGTGTAGGGTGATGGTTAGGGTTAAGGTTAGGGTTAGGGCTAGGATTAGGTTTAAATATAAGGGTTGGGCACTGTTTATGAATAGGGCTAGGTTTAGGGCTAGGGCTCCATTTAGAGTTAATGATAGGTCCAACACTAGGGTTAGAAGTAAAGTTAGGTTTATAGTTATGGTAAGGGTTAGCACTAGGGCTATAGCTATGTCTAGAGCCTGGGTAGTGTTAGCACTAGGGATAGGGTTAGGGTTAAGTGTAGTGTGAGGTTTATGGGTATGGCTCGGGCTAGGGTTAGGTTTCGGTTTATTGTTTGGGCTAATGTTGGGGCTAGGGTAAGGATTAGAGCTAATTGTAGGGTTAGGTCTAGAGTTAGGGCTAGGGCTAGGGTTATGCTTAGGGTTAGTGTTAGGGTTTCTGCTAGGATTAGGGATTGGGCTATTGCTAGGGTGAAGGATAGTGTAATGTTAAGGTAAGGGATAGCATTAGGGTTAGGGTGAGGGTTACTGTTAGGGTATGTGTTAACGTTAGAACTAGGGTTGGGTTTAAGGTTATGCTTAGTTTAGGGATAGGGTTATAGCTGGCCAGGTGTAGGGCTATTGTTAGGTTTAGGGTTATGTTTAAGGTTTCTGATAGGGACAGTGTTACTGTTAGGGTTATGGTTAGGTTAAGGGTTAATGCTCGCGCTATGGCAAGGGTTAGGTTTAGCTTTAGTTTTGCATTATGGTTACGTTTACAGTTAGGCTAGGGTTGGGTGTAGGGTAAGTTTTAGAATGAGGATTAGAGGTAGGGTTAGGGTTCGGGTTATGTCTAGGGGTAGGGCTAGGGTTAGAATTGGGATTAGGTTTAGGATTAACATTAGTGTTAGGGTTAGGGTTAGGGTTGAGGACACGGCTAGGGCTAAAATTATGGTTAAGTTTAGGGATAGGGATAGGGATAGTGCTAGGGTTATGATTAGACGTAGGTTTAATGTTAGTTTTAGGGTTAGGGTTAGTTTAGGCTTTGGGCTAGGGCTAGAATTAGTTTTGTGTTAGGTTTAGGTTGTGTTTAGGGCTAGGGCTAGTGCAAAGCTTAGGGTTAGGTTTAAGGTTAGGACTAGTTTGAGGAATAAGGCAAGGGCTAGGGTGATAACTAGGCCAGTGTTAGGGTGAAGGTTAGCACTAGGAATATGCTTAGGATTAGTGTGAGTGTTAGGGTTAGGTTTAGGGCTAGGACTAGGGTTAGGATTAGGGTTAGGAGTAGGGGTAGGGTAGGGCTAGATTTTTGGCTAGGGTAAGTTGTTTCGCTAGTATTAGGCTAGGGTTCTGTTTTAGGTTTTCCACTTGTTATAGTGTTATGGTTATGGTTAATATTAGCGTTTGGGCTAGAGCTAGGGCTATGGTAAGGGCTAGGAGTAGAGTAGCGTAAAGTTTTGGGTTATGTTTATTGTTAGGGTTAGGTCTAGGGTGGGATTAGGTTTAGGGTTAGAAGTAGGATTAGTGCTATGGCTTGGATTAGGGTCAGGTTTCAGGCTAGAAATAGGGTTAGCCTTAGGATTAGGTTTAGTGGTATGATTAGGGTTTGGGTGAGGTTTAGCTTTAGGGCTCATGTTAGTGTTAGTGTTAGGTTTAGGATTAGGACTAGAACTAGAGGTAGGACTAGGGTTGGATTTAGGACTAAAGGTAGGGTTTGGTTTAGGGCTAGGGCTAGTATTATGGTTAGTTCCAGTTTTAGAGGTAGGCATTGGTTTAAGATAATGGATAGGATAAGTGTTAGTGTTAGCTTAGAAGAATTGTTAGGGTCAGGTCAAAGTTTGGGTTTCAGGGTAGTCTTATGGCTAGGGCTCACACTAGAGCTAGTGTTAGGCCTAAGGACACGACTACAGTTAGCGTTAGGCTAGGGGTCGGTCTAGAGTTATGCTTAGGTTTAGGTTTACTGTTAGGGTTTCCAGTAGGGATAGTGGTGCAGTTAACATAAATGTTAGGGTTAGGGCTATGGCTTGGGCTATGAGAAAGGCTATGGTAGGGTTAGGGCGCACGTTAGCTTTAGAGTTAGGTTTAGGGTTACTGTGAGCTTTAGGGTTAGGGTTCAGGCTAGGACCAAGTTTTGGTTTATGGTTGTGTTTAGGGTTGTGCTAGGGATAGGCTTAGGCTTAGGGTTAGCATTTCCTTAGGGATAGTGATACAGTTAAGTTTAGGGTTAGGGTTATGTCTAAGGTTAGGTTTAGTTCTAGAGATGGGATTTGGTTTAGGGTTATGGTTAGGTTTTGTGTTAGGGGTAGAGCTAGGGCTAGGTTTATTGTTAGTGTTAGGATACAGTTAGGGATTCAGCTATGGATAGTGTTAGGGTTAGGTCTTGGGCTAGGGCTACCTCTAGGGTGATGGTTAGTTCTAGGTTTAGGTTTAGGAATTGTGTTAGGGTTTTGGCAAGGGTAAGGGTACTTACAGTTAGGGTAAGGGTACAATTAGTGTTAGCATAAAGATTACAGTTAGGGCTAATGAGTGATATGGCTTGACTAAGGCTGGAGGTAGTGTTAACCTAGGGCTAGGACTTGTGTTAGTGTTAGTGCCACAGCTAGGGCTAGGGCTAGGGCTAGAGATAGGTTAAGGGTTAGATCTAGTGTTAAGTTTAGGGTTTGTGCTAGGTCTAGGGAAAGTGTTAGGTTTAGGGTTAGGCTTAGGGTTAGAGTTAAGGCTAGTTCCAGGGCTATGGTAAATAGTAGGGCTAGGGTTAGGATTAGGGTTAGTGGTGGGGTTACGGTTAGGTTTAGGGTTAGTGTTAGGTTTAGTGTTTGGGATAGGGCTAGTTTTGTGGGATGTTTTGGCTTAGATCTAGGGTCATGGTTCAGGTTCGGGTTAGGGGTAGGGTTAGAATTTGATTACGAGTAGGGCATGGGTTATGGATTGGGTTAAGTTTAGAGCAAGGGTTAGGTTTAGGGTTAATCATAGATTCACCATTAGGGTTAGGGCTAGGTTTATGTTTATAGTAAGGGTTAGGGCTAGGTCTGTAGCTTGTCTACGGGTAGGGATAGTGTTAGCTCTAAGGATAGTGTTAGGGTTAATGTTAGGGATAGCTTTATGGCTATGGCTCTAGCTAGGGTTAGGTTTCGGTTCAGGGTTTGGGCTAATGTTGGTACTAGGGTAAGGATTAGAGCTAGTGTTAGGGTTAGGTTTAGGGTTAGGGCTAGGGATAGGGTTATGCTTAGGTTTAGTGTTAGGGTTTCTCCTAGGATTTGAAATAGGGCTAGTGCTAGAGTGAGGGATAGGGTAGTATTAGCGTGAGGGTTAGCATTAGGGTTAGGGTTGGGGTTACTCTGAGGTTTTGTGTTAGGGTTAAAACTAGAGTTAGGTTTAGGTTTATGTTTTGTTTAGGGATAGGGTTAGAGGTAGGTCAAGTTGTAAGGCTAGCATTAGGTTGAGGGTTAGGTTGTGGGTACTTATAAGGACAAGGTTATGGTTATGGTTATGGTTAGGTTAAGAGTTAAGAATAGGGCTACAGCAAGGGCTAGGTTTAGCTTTAGGTTTTGGGTTATGTTTACGATTACAGTTTGCACTAGGGTTCATTTTAGGGTAATGTTTAGAGGTAGGATTAGAGACGAGTTTAGGGTTAGGGTTATTTTTAGGGATAGGGCTAGGGTTGGGTTTGGGTTTAGGGTTACTTTTAGGATTAGGATTAGGGTTAGGGTTAGGGTTATGGTTAAAGTTACTAATAGGACTAAAATTAGGGTTAAGTTTAGGGTTAGGGCTAGGGTTACGTCTAGGGTTATGATTGGACCTAGGTTTCATGTTTGTTTTAGGGTTAAGATTAGGTTTAGGTTTTGGGCTAGGTCGAGAATTAGTTTAGGGTTAGGTTTAGTTTATGTTTAGGGCTAGGGCTTGGGTAAAGGTTAGGGTTAGGTTTAGGGTTAGGACCAGGTTTACGGATAGAGCTAGGGCTAGGGAAATGGTTAGGCTAGAGTTAAGGTGATGGTTAGCATTAGGGATAGGCATAGGATTAGTGTGAGTGCTAGGGTTAGGTTTAGTGGTATTCTTAGCATTTGTGCGAGGGTTAGTGTTAAGGCTAAGTTAGTGCTAGTGTTTGGTTTAGGATTAGGATTAGAACTAGATGTAGAACTAAGTTAGGCTTAGGGCTAAGGCTAGGGTTACGTTAGGGCTAGGGCTAGGGTTAAGATTGTTTCTATTTCTAGAGGTAGGCATTGGGTCCGAACTATGGCTAGGGTAAGGGTTAGGTGGGGGGAATGATTAGGGTTAGGTCAAAGTTTAGGGTTCGGGGTAGTCTTATAGCTAGGGGTAAGGCTAGAAATAGTTTTAGGCCTGAAAACAAGACCATATTTAGGGTTAGGGCTGGGGGTAAATGTAGGGTTATGCTTCAGATTAGGTTTACAGTTAGAGTTCCCCATAGGGATAGTGGTGCGTTTGACATTAGTGTTTGGGTTAGGGCTATGGCTATGTCTATCAGAAGACTAGGGTAGGGTTAGGACCTTCTTTAACATTAGGTTTACATTTAGGGTTACTGTACGTTTTAGAGTTAGTTTTTTGGCTAGGACAAAGTTTTTGTTTATGGTTAGGTTTTGGGTTGTGCTAGGGTTAGGCTTAAGTTTAAGGTTAGGTTTTCCGATAAGGATAGTGTTGTTTGACATTAGGGGTAGGGTTTTGTCTAGGTTTAGGTTTAGGGTTAGGGTTAGGGTTAAGGATAGGATTTGTGTTATGGTTATGGTTATGGTTTATGTTAGGGCTGTAGCTAGGTTTAATGTTATTGTTAGGGTTAGGGTTAGGGTTTGGGCTAATGCTAGGGTTAGGGTTCATGCTAGAGTTAGGGCTACATCTAGGTTTATGGTTAGTTGAATTTATAGGTTTAGGGATCATGTTAGGGTTTAGGGTAGGGTAATGTTTGCAGTTAGGGTTAAGGTTAAGGTTAGTGTTAGTATAAGGTTTATATAGTTAGGGCTAATGAATAATAAGGCGAGCCTAAGATTAGAGCTGGGGTTAGCCTATTGCTATGACTTGGCTTAGTGTTAGTGCTACAGCAAGGGCTAGGGCTAGAGCTAGGGCTTGGGTTAGGTCTAGCAATAGGATTATGGTTAGGTTTAGGTTTAGGGCTAGTGTTAATTTTAGGGTTCGTGCTAGGGCTAGGGACAGTGTTTGGTTACAGGTTAGGCTGAAAGTTAGTGTTAAGGCCAGTTCTAGGTATAGTGTTAGGACTAGGGTTAGTGTTAGTGTTAGGGTTCGAGAAAAGGCTAGATTTTTGGTAAGTGTTGGCTTAGTTCTTCGAGCACGGTTAGGGTTAGGGTTAGGGCTAGTGTTAGGGTTCCATTTAGGGATAGGGCACTGGTGATGGATACGGTTAAGTGTAGGGCTAGGACTAGGTATAGGGTTAATGATAGGTCCATTGCTAGGGTTAGGACTAGAGTTAAGTTTAGGGATACGTTTAGTTTAGGGATAGGGTTAGAGGTAGGGCAAGGTGTAGGGCTAGGGTTAGGTTGAGTGTTAGCTTTAGGGTATGATAGGGACAGTGTTACAGTTAGGGTTATGTGCTGTGGTCTGGCCACAGCGGGTCAAGGGGTCCCTCAAGGTGAAGGCAGGAGTCGGCGCAGAAATCAGGCAACTACACAACTCAAGGCAGGTGAAGCTCTGAAGACATTTATTAATTTCGTAAGCAAGCTTTTATATTTTCTAAATTGGCAAAGCTTCTGACTTGGTGGTTACAGTTGATCATAGAAACGGAAAATCCACAACCCAGATATAAATTTCATTAATCTAAAAACCCTTTTGAAACTACAAATATTATCGTGGAAAAGAACGTATTGGCCTTAGAGGTGATAAACAACTTAATTATGTAAGTTAGGCTTAACAATGACCACACTCTGAGTTAATCCTCCTTATAATAATGATACAATTTTTCTTCATGAGTATAGCAAGTTCTTTTTCCACATGGTTAGTCCACTCTGAACAACATCTTTTGTACCCTGTGATTAATTGTCTAAGGATATGGTACAGGAGTAGAGGGTATGTCAAATAATTCTGCTTGTTGTAATTAATCTATGATGTTTTTGATTAGAACAGTTGGGGGAAGTTTCTTACTTAGATTTATTAGTCATTGAAACATTCTGGATAAGCACTAGTGGGCAAAGGGGAACTCGGCATTACTCAGAACAAAAAACAAAAACTGTTCCTAGGGTTACAGAACATAGAAACAGCCATACACCAGAGGGAGGTTCAAGAGCATGATCCCTTATTCATGCGTGGTCTCAGAGGAGCCTAATTCCAAATTCTGGGGGCCAAACAAAAGATCTTCTTGCAATACTAGAATTACTGTTATGAAATTGAGAATTATTAGAACAAAAAGGGTTATGATTCCGAGAGTTAAAACAGTGATCAAAAATAGTGTGGGGCAATTCATGCCATGTCCACCAGGCCGGAAACTGCTTCCTTGAAGACTTACACCTTCCCATCTGACCTTGTCATGAAGGGAGGCTGGCCATGGATGTGGCAGTTATGGTTCAGTAAAGGGATAGGGCTAGGGCTACAGGAAGGACTCAGGTTAAATTTAGGTTTTGAGTTATGGTTAGAGTTACACTTAGGGACAGAGTTTGTTTTAAGGTAGGATTTAGAGGTAGAATTAGAGGTAGTTTTAGGGTTATGGTTATGTTTAGTTGTAGGGCTAGGGTTAGGGTTGTGTTTAGGATTACAGTTAGCATTAGGGTTAGGGTTAAGGTTATGGATAGGGCTAAGATTAGGGATAAGTTTAGGGTTAGGGCAAGTTTCAGTGCTAAGGTTATGATTTGACCTAGGTTTCGTGTTAGTTCTAGGTTTAGGGTTAGTGTTAGGGTATGGGCAAGGGCTAGAATGAGTTTAGGGTTAGGTTTAGGTTATGCTTAGGGCTAGGGCTATGGTAAAGCTTAGGGTTCAGTTTAGGATTAGGACTAGGTTTAGGGATAGAGCTAGGGCTAGGGTGATGGCTAGGCTAGAGTTTGTGTGACGGTTAGCATTAGGGATAGGCTTAGCATTAAGATGAATGGTAGGATAGGTTTAGGGTAGGACTAGGGTCAGGATTAGAGTTAGAATTTGAGTAGGGCCAAATTTTCTGCTAGGGTAAGGGCTAGGGTAGTGATATGATTAGGCAAGGATTGGGCTAGAGTCAGGTTATAGGATTTCCACTTTTGATAGTGTTCAGATAGGGATAGTGATATGGTTAATTTTAGGTTTAGGGTTATGTCTGAGGTTAGCTTTTGGGTTAGGGTTAGGGCTATGGATTGAATTTAGTTTATTTTAAGGGTTAGGGTTTGTGTTAGGGCAAGGGCAAGGCTAGGTTTAATGTTAGTGTTAGGGTTAGGGTTTGGCCTCGGCTTTGGTTAAGGTTAGGGCTAGGAGTAGGGCTAATTCCAGGTTGATGGTTAGTTCTAGGGATAGGCTTAGAAATTGAGTTAGGGTTTTGGCTCACGTAATGGTTAAGGTTAGGGTTAAGGTTACAGTTAGTGTTAGTATATGGTTTACAGTTAGGGCTAATGAATGATATGGCTCACCTAAGGGTAGAGCTTGTGTTAGCCTAGGGCTAGGAATTGGGTTAGTGTTAGTGCTACAGCTAGGGCTAGGGCTAGGGCTATTGCTAGGGTTAGGGCTAGAGATAGGTTTAAGGTTAGGGTTAGGTTTAGGGCTAGAGTTAAGTTTAGGGTTCGTGCAAGGGCTAGGGCTATTGTTAGTTTTAGGCTTAGGCTTAGAGTTAGGGTTAAAGCTAGTACTAGTGCTAGGGTTAGGACTAGGGCTAGGGTTTGGATTAGGATTAGTGTAGGGTTAGGGTTAGTTTTAGAATTATTGTTAGGGTTAGGGTTCAAGATAGGGCTAGTTTTGCGGAAAGTTTAGCTTAGGTCTAGGGTCACAGTTAGGGTTAGGTTTAGGGCTAGGGTTAGGGTTACCTTTAGAAGTAGGGCATGGGTTACGTATAGAGTTAGGTTTATGGATAGGGCTACATTCAGGGTTACCGATAGAACCACCGCTAGTGTTAGTGCTATGGTTAGGTTTAGAGTAAAAGTTAGGGTTAGGATTAGGGCTAGGGCTATAGCTAGGTCTACGATTAGAGATAGGGTTAGCACTAGAGTTAGGATTAGGGTTAAGGTTAGGGTTAGGGTTATGAGTATGGATCGGGCTAGGGTTAGGTTTCGGTTTAGGTTTTGGCCTAATATTGGGGCGAGGGTAAAGATTAGAGCTAGTGTTAAGTTTGGGTTTAGAGTTAGCGCTAGGTCTAGGGTTATGCTTACTCTTAGTGTTAGGGTTACTGCTAGGGTGAGGGATAGGTTACGGTTAGGGTGAGGGTTAACATTAGGGTTATGGTTAGGGTTACTCTTAGATTTTGTGTAGGGTTAGGACTAGGGGTAGGTTTAGGGTTATGTTTAATTTAGGGATAGGGATAGAGATATGTCAAGGTGTAGGGCTAGGGTTAGGTTGAGGGTTAGTTTTAGGGTTTCAAATGTGGACAGTATTACAGTTACAATTATGATTAGTCTAAGGATTAGGGTTAGGGCTACAGGAAGGGCTTGCTTTAGCAAGCTTAAGGTTTTGGGTTAGCTTTAGGTTTTGGGATATGGTTACAGTTATATCTAGGGTTGAGTTTAGAGTAAGATTCAGAGATAGAATTAGAGGTGGGGTTAAGGTTAGGTTTATGTTTACTTGTAGGGTGAGGGTTAGATTTGGTTTAGGGTTATACTTAGCATTAGGGTTAGGTTTGAGGTTAGAAATATGGCTAAAATTAGGGTTAAGTTTAGGGTTAGAGCTAGTGTTAGTGCTAAGGTTATGATTAGATCTAAGTTTCTTTTTAGTTTTAGGTTTAGGGTTAGTTTTAGGGTCTGGTCAAAGGCTAGAATGAGTTTAGGGTTAGGTTTAGGTTATGTTTAGGTCTAGGGCTACAGTAAAGCTTAGGATTCAGTTTAGGATTAGGACGAGGTTTAGGGATAGAGCTAGGGCTATGGTGATGGCTAGGCTAGAGTTTGTGTGACGGTTAGCATCAGGGATAGGCTTAGGATTAAGGTGAGTGTTAGGGTAGGTTTAGGGTAGGACTAGGGTTAGAATTAGAGTTAGGATTCTGGTACAGCTAGATTTTGGGCTAGGGTAACATGTATGGCAAAGATTAGGCTAGAGTCAGGTTTTAGGGTTTCCACTTGTGATAGTGTTATGGTTATAGTTAAGATTCAGATTTAGGCTAGGGGAAGGGCTATGGTAAGGTCTAGGAGTAGCGTTAGGTTTTGGGTTATTTTTGTGGTTAAGGTTAGTTCTAGTGTGGGTTTGGGTTTAGGTTTAGAGTTAGAGGTAGGAGTAGTGCTATGGCTAGGATTAGGGTTAGGCATAGTTTTAGTGGTAGGGATATGGTTAGGGTTAGGTTTCAGGCTAGAAATAGGGTTAGGGTTATAGGCTTAGGTTTAGTGGTATGATTAGCATT
Source organism: Carollia perspicillata (assembly GCA_004027735.1). Taxonomy (NCBI): domain Eukaryota; kingdom Metazoa; phylum Chordata; class Mammalia; order Chiroptera; family Phyllostomidae; genus Carollia; species Carollia perspicillata. The sequence goes on along the minus strand of PVKM010025342.1, from coordinate 2,934 downwards.
TGGACAAGGCTTAGTGTTGGGATAAAGTTAGTCTTATGTTAGGTTTAGGATTAGTAATAGAACTAGAAGTAGTACTAGGTTTAGGTTTAGGGATAAGTGTAGGGTTAGGTTTAGGGCTATGACTAGGTTTATGGTTAGTTATAGTTCTAGAGGTGGGCATTGGGTTAGGATTACAGCTAGGTTAAGGGTTAGGGTTAGGTTAGTGGAATGGTTAAGATTAGGCCAAAGTTTAAGGTTCTGGGTAGTCTTGTAGCTTGGGCTCAGGCTAGACCTAGTGCTGTGCATAAGGACACGACTAGAGTTAGGATTAGGGCTGGGGGTAGGTCTGGGGTTATGCATGTGATTAGGTTTATGGTCAGGGTTTCCAATGGGGATAGTGGTGCGGTTAACATTATTATTAGGGTTAGGGCTCCGGCTTGGGCTACGGAAAGGCTTGGGTAAGTTTAGGGCCCACGTTAGCATAAGGGTTAGGTTTAGAGTTACTGAGAGTTTTAGGTTTAGGTTTCGGGCTATGGCCAATTTTGGTTTATGGTTAGGTTTAAGGTTGTGCTAAGGATAGGCTTAGGTTTAGGGTTAGGGTTTCTGATAGGGATTGTGATACCTTTGAGATTAGGGTTAGGGTTATATCTCATGGTTAGGTTTAGGGTTAGGGATAGGGCTAGGGCTAGGGCTAGGTTAGGGTTAGGGTTAAGGTTAGGTTTTGGGCTATGGCTAGGATTAGTGGTACAGGTAGGTGTAGGGCTACCTCTAGGTTTATGTTTACTTCTAGGGGTGGGTTTAGGGATTGTGGTACGGTTTTGGCTGGCGTAATGGTTACATTAGGGTTTTGGTTACAGTTAGTGTTAGTATAAGGTTTACAGTTAGGGCTAATGAATGATATGTCTTGCCTAAGGTTAGAGGTAGGGTTGGCCTAGGGCTAGGACTTGGGTTAGTATTAGTGCTACAGCTAGCCTTTAGCTAGGGCAACCGATAGGTTTAAGGTTATAGTTAGGTTTAGGGCTATTGTTAAGTTTAAGCTTCGTTCTAGGGCTAGAGATAGTGTTAGTTTTGAATTAGGCTTAGAGTTATGATTAAGGCTAATTCTAGGGCTAGGGCTAGGAAGATGGCTAGGGTTAGAATTAGGGTTAATTGTAGGCTTAGGGTTATGTTTAGGATTATGGTTAGGTTAGGGTTCTGGATAGGGCTAGATTTGCGGAAAGTTTTGCTTAGGTCTAGGGGCACAGTAAGGGTTAGGCTTAATATTAGGGTTAGGGTTAGATTTAGGGGTAGGGAACAGGTTATAGGTAGGTTTATGTTTAGGGCTGGGGCTATGTTTAGAGTTAACAATACATCCACTGCTAGGTTTAGGGCTAGGGATAGGTTTAGTTAAAGTTAGGGTTAGGGTTAGGGCTAGGGCTATAGCTTTGTCTACGGCTACAGATAGGGTGAGCATTATGGATAGGGTTAGTGTTAAGTTTAGGGTTAGGTTTATGGGTATGGCTCGAGCTATGGTTAAGTTTCGGTTTATGGTTTGGGATAATGTCGAGGATAGGGTAAATTTTAAAGCTAGTGTTAGGGTTAGCTTTAGGGATAGGGCTGGGGGTAGAGTTAAGGTTAGGGTTAGTGTTATGGTTTCTGCTAGGATTAGGATTGGGCTAATGCTAGGGTGAGGGATATGGTAGTATTATGGTGAGGGTTACCATTAGGGTTAGGATTAGTGTCACTGTGGGGTTTCGGGTTAGGCTTAGGTCTAGGGATACGTTTAAGATTATATTTAGTTTACGGATAGGGTCACAGCTAGGCCAATGTGTAGGGATAGGGGTAAGTTTAGAGTTAGGTTTGCGGTACCAAAAGGGACAGTGTTAGGTTTAGGGTTAGGGCTAAATCTATGGCAATGGCTAGGGCAAGCTTTAGGTTTTGGGTTATGGTTACGATTGCAGTTAGGGCTAGGTTTGGGTTTAGGGTAAGGTTTAGAGCTAGGATGAGAGTTCGGGTTTGCTTTAGGGTTATGTTTAGAGATAGGGCTAGGTTGAGGGTTGGGATTAGAGTTACGGTTAGCCTTAGGATTAGGGATGGGGTTAGGGTTGAGGTTACAGATAGGGCTAAATTTAGGGTTAATTTCAGGTATAGGGCAAGGTTTAGTGCTAGACCTAACCCTTTTTGAAGTTAGACCTAGGGTTGAAGTTAGACCTAGGTTTCATATTAGTTTTAGGGTTTGGGCTAGTGCTAGAATTAGTTTATTTAGCCCTAAATATTAGAATATTTGTGCTAGGGCTAGGGTAAAGCTTAGGGTTAGGTTTCGGGTTAGGACCAGCTATAGGGATAGAGCTAGGGCTAGGGTGATGGCTAGGTAGAGTTAGGGTGATGGGTAGCATTAGGGATAGGCTCAGGATTAGCATGATTGTTAGGGTTAGGGTTAGGTTTAGGGCTCAGAATAGGGTTAGGATTAGGGTTAGGATTAGTGTAGTTTCAGATATGGGCAAGGGCAAGGTGTATGGCTAGATTTAGGCTAGGGTTAGGTTTTAGCGTTTCCGCCTATGACAGTGTTATGGTTATGGTTAAGATTTGGTTTTGGGCTAGGGCTAGGGCTACACTTACTGCTACTAGTAGCGTTAGGTGTTGGGTTATGTTTATGGTTACGGCTACATTTAGGGTCGGTTTAGGTTTAGGGTGAGAACTAGGATTAGTGCTATGGCTAGGATTAGGTTTAGGCATAGGTTTAGCAGTAAGGCTTACAGTGAAGGTAAGGTTTCAGGCTATAAATAGGGTTAGGCTTAGGGTTGGATGTAGTGGTATGATTAGCGTTTGGGCGAGGGTTAGTGTTAGTGTTAGGTTTAGGATTAAGACTAGAACTAGAGGTATTACTAGGGTTAGTTATAGGCTAAGGCTAGGCTTAGCTTTAGGTCTAGGACTAGGGTTAGATTTAGTTCCAGTTCAGTGGGTAGGCATTGGGTT
>PVKM010025341.1:0-20006 GCA_004027735.1 Carollia perspicillata | reverse complement strand
TAACTACGTATATTGAGATTCTTTTTTCTTTCTGTGAGTACCCCACTTGTGGTTTTAGTTTGCATTTTTATGACAATTAGTGACATTGGGCATCTTTTCATATGTCTAATGGCCTTCTATATGTCCTCTTTAGAGAAGTGTCTATGCAGGTATTCAGGTACTCTGCCCATTTTTTAATCAGATTGTTTTTTTTGGTATTGAGGAGTACAAGTTCTTAATAAATTTTGGATATTAACCCCTTATCAGATGTATCACTAATGAACATGTTCTCTCATTTAGTAGGTTGTTGCTTCTGTCTTTTTTTTGATGGCTTCCTTTGCTATGCAAAACCTTTTTGGCTTGATGTAATCTCATTTGTTTGTTTGTTTGTTTGTTTGTTTGTTTCCCTTGCCTAAGGAGATAACTGAAAAAATACTGCTAAGAGAAATGTCTGAGATTTTACTGCCTATGTTTTCTTCTAGGGATTTTATGGTTTTGAGTCTAACATTTAAATCTTTAATCCCAAGCTTTGAAATTCTGACTTTTCCATCTTAGTAATATAAATAGCTACCTACTTCATACACAAAAAAAAACACATGGGTTATTGCACTAGGTAATTGCATCTTTTATTTTCAATGAACTTCCCAGAGAATGTGTTTTCTGAAGATGGAAAAATAGGATTTCTTTTTAAAACATTGCCCTGTGTTCCCAGTGGCATATTTGGGTTAAGGCAAATGTTATAACCCAGAGGTCTCCAACAAAATTAAGTACTGCTTTGAGATAATGCCACTGAAGCAATATGGCACTCTGGACTGCCAGGCAAAAATTCAGCATCCAAGTCTGAGTGGGGATTGTTTATTTCTCCGTGTATGGAACATGCCTATCAGAAGTCCTTTAGTACATGCACACGTGTCACTATGAAAACAAACGCTCATGACTTTTATCTACCACTTCCCTCTGAAAAAATGAATTAACTAATACACTAAAATTAGTATAGCTCTAAATCTTACACATAGGCCTTTCTGTTCTTATTTATTTATCAAGCAGTTATTTATGGAGAAAGAAAAAAATGCCATACTAGGTAGCATGAAACTGTAAAGAATTTTAAGATATGGAAGTTAATGTATAGGTTGAGAGATAAGACGCATGGGGAAATTAGAAAAGCAGATGGAATTGAAAATCCCTTTATTATACTGATTTCATTTTTCCTATCATTGGTAATTTGGATAAAAAATGGGCAAGACTTTAACAAATGTGCATTCGTTTACTTAACATTGGCTCCTATAACAAAGATCCACCCCAAATTGCAAAAGCTCAACAAAGTAAAAGTTTATTTTTCACTCACTTTACAGTCCCACAGAGGTCAGACAGTTATGAATGACTGGTTTCGCTAAAATTATAGATAAAGGTTAAAAAGTACAGCATCATCTCTCACTTCAGCATAGTCACTTGGCAAAATTATGACCTGGATGAAATCTATTGCTTTTCCCCTTTATGTTCCCTGGAAATCACATTTCTCTGGTCTGTTGACTTTCCCAGATGATTGTTTCAGATTCTCCTTTCTGTCCTCAAATTTGTAATAACTTTTCACCTATCTTCATTCTCAGCAGATGACCCAGTTTTTATTTGACCAAAGGAAAAGAAAGCAAATAGAAAACAATTTCTAGAAACTTCACCACCACAATTACCCACCTGTGGCATCTGTTTTGGTACGTGCTGTCCTCCTCTCCTTACTGTAGATGATGCTCCATCTCAAAAATGGTCTCCTGACCCCAAATATGTCCTCCTCTATTATCCCATTTCTTTGTTCCTCTTAATAACAAAACTCCTCAAATCAGTGTGCATGTTGTCTTCTTGTTTTTGCTTAAAGCCACTCTAGTAGAGTCATCTACATCACTCTCTGAAAACCATTATTGATGTTTAACCTAATGGTCAATCATTTGTCATTTTAACATTTAACACAGTTAATAATACTCTCATCTTGGAAACACTTTTTTTTTCCTCAAAGAGTTCCCTGGATACTAAGATTGTGTTGGAATTTTGCCCAAAGCCCATCAATAACCTATCTCACTCAGAGTGAAAACCAAGGTCTCACAAAGTCTTACAATGCCTGACATAATCTGAGCTTCCAAAAGCTCTCTGGGCTCCCTGCCCCTCCACTGTCTCCCTCTCTCACTCATTTCTACCCACACTGGAGTCTTTGCTGTTCCCTGAACACCTGTAGCATCTCCTGTTTCTAGGTCATCATGTGGGCTTTCCATCTGCCTGGAAAGTGCTCCTCTCAGAGAGCTCATTCCTCATCCCAGGCCTCCTCTGTAAATGCACTTACTCAATGGGGCCCTTTGTGACCACCTTATAAATATTGCAAACATTGTTTTGCTTTTTCTTTAACATTTATTTTCCAGAATACTGTATACTTTTATGCTTATTTTCTGTCACCTCTTACTAGAACGTAAGCTCTCACAGACCGATAATTTTGTCTGTTTTGTTCACTTTTCTCTCTCCAAACCCCAGAAGAGTGCTTGGGGCCCAGTGTATGCTTTTTGCATGTTAGGATATAAGACTAGAAGGAAAGGCTTAATGCCAGGCCTTACCTGTTTAAAGGTTTTTGAGTAAGGGAATGGCATAATCAAAGTGTGGTTCTAGGGAAAATGAGGACATGTTGGTATGCAGAAGTATTGAAAGAAAGGAAAAAAATGAAGTCACAGAGAATAATTGGAGTTATCAGAATTGCTTAAACACAAAGCAATGAAAAAATACCAAAAAGCCTATTTTAATGTATGGTTATCTAGAAAAGAAAGAAAAGCAAGAAGGCAAGTCACACTATGAACAAAACCTAGTAAGATTACATTAAGGTATGTAAAGAGTACAAAGTAGAAAGAATTTTGGAGGCAAAATAATTGATAGAATAGGAAAGTCAAGAATAAGAATGTTTAAGTTAATGAAGAGAATAAAAATAATAATATGCATATTTTATGGTGGAACAAAAAGGTTTCCTATGTACTATTATTATATAGTATGCTGACTACAGCTATAGAACTGGAGACAAGAAAAATAGCACGGCTGGGAATGGAGAAGCTCAGGGATCCCTCTGTTTAATGCAGTGAGTTTACTATTTAGTCAGTACTTAGGTTGCTGAATTTGAACACTTCTTTTCCTATAACAATGGAAGCCAGCTCATAAGACCCCAGTTGTGTCCAGGAAGTTTCAGTTTCCCTGACCCATACTGGGTCAAATAAGTGTCTCGGAGACAGACCCCTGTCTGTTGTCTCCCAGTTACTTGTCCACACTTAGAGCCATTACCAAGAAACACCCTGCTGAACGTGCGGCTTTTCTCTGAAGCTTGAGAGCTTCCCAGACAGACCACCCAGGACCACCTGGGTGAGATCACCCAGGGTGGTTCCTCTCCCCCTTCCCCATTTCCCAGCTCCCCTTTGCTCCCATTGCCCTCCCCTTCTCTTTTTCTTCCTTTCTCTCCTTCTCCTCCTCCTTTTTAAGCACAAATTAATTCCTTTTACTTAAAACTTTTTCATCTAAGCTATCTATGCCTAGTAAAGAAACTATTCAATTTTTTAAGCACAAAAGACCATTACCACGTTTTCCCTAAAAATATATATGAGCAATTCTCTCCCTAAGTAGAATTCTACCTTACTCCTCTTATATATGAATTATTCCAGCTGTAGGTAGCTTTTAAATTAACTGTTATCTCTATCTGCATAATATGTATTTATGGATACATTTTCCTCTGTATTAATAAAGACATTATGGTATATTAAACTAAGATAGGAATATCCATCTCCTTAAGGAAAAAACAGCCAAGTAAATGATAGTAACATATAAATAAACAATTATACCTTCGTTTAATAACTGCTAAAGAAAGATCAAAGGCTACTCTGAAATATACGAAAAGAATGAGTCCCTGTGCTTGAACTCAGGAGGGAGAAGCCAAGGTGTGCTTCCCTTGGGGAGGAATGTCGAGAGTGATTCCTGAAGACTGAGAAGTTTGTTGGTAGTAGCTGAGTTCTTAAGTATGGTTGAGGTCTCCAAAGAATCACGTTTGTGTTAAGTGAAGAGCTAAGGTTAAGAATTGAATTCCTGTCAGGTGAAACTGGTCAAAGATTCCTGAGTTTGGGAACTTTTTATTTATTGAAACCACAATGGCATTTAAACATTTTTTAGAAAAACCCTTTAAAATGATAATGAATAATAAACATATTTTGGCAATTAGGATTATGAAATATACTCTGATTATTATAACTGAATTTAGGTAGAGAGGTTGCAAAACTAATTTAGCCTTGTGTGAACATAGCTGTGAAATGTCAGAGTTTTAGGAATATCGATTTTATACTGTTCACTATAAAAAGAGGATAACTCATGACATGATAAGGAGCAGCATCTATTCTGTTGAACTCTAATGCTTACTTATGATCAGTTTAACACATATTTTAACATATATTATGCAATACATTAAAAATAATGATTTTGAAACAAATTAAGCCAAACAATTTCAGATCAGTTTGCCCACACAGTTTAATATGTTGATTAATGTCCTATTAGGGCCGAGACACTCATTTTTATCTCATTATTCAACCCAGTGTTTTCCCACAGCTATTGAGTAAAAATGTAATTATTGCTCTAAATTATGTTATTATTAACTTTCACATGGAGTTTCTTGATAAACAGCAGCATGAAATAAAGAACCATGAGGAACAAGTCAGTCAGATTAAAAACCACATAAGTGTATGGAACCATTTACCACTAAGTGTTTCAACTATACCCGATGCTGGAAAGAAGAGAAGGTAGTGTTTTCCTTACAAAAGTAATCAAAAGAATATGATATTAAGGGTTTTAAATATTGATGTGTCAAAGTGTGCAGTCACCAAGTAAAATGCAGTTGACGATAATTCCAAATATTGAATTTTGTTCCCAAACTCTGTGAATATAGACAAAGTCTCTTCTCATGTGCCCAGATTTACAGATTCTTGACAGAGTGATCAACACAAAGGTCACTCACCCCAATATTGCCATGTTTTCTTCTAATATCTGAAGTTTCAAAGAAGCATTTCTTGGTGACCTTTACCTAAAACAAACAGGACTTCAGAAACAGAGCTCTGGGATCACGTCTGCACCTGTGTATTTAAATGGAATACTTTCTCCTTATATCTTGTCAGAGATATTATACAATGCAGAATCACAAAGCATTTTTGGAATTCTCTAAAGATAATATATCAATCCTCTGCTTGAGTTTTATAACTAAGATGGACCTTTTCAAAGTTATGCTTTTGACATTATTGTTATGCAGAATGGTATTTTCATGCATTAATTCCCACATGAGCACTGAGTGCTACCCAGTAATGTTATCACATTCAATAAGAGAGATTGCACCAGAGTTTGATGGCTGCAGTTTCTTTGGCTTGATTATTAAAAAGGATAAAGTATTAAAGTGTTTCCATTCATATAGAAATGCCTGTATTTTAAGCAATCCTATAAATATGCCAGGAAGCTAATAATCTGATAAATAAGCCTCAGTGCTGACATTCCACAGCAGGTGAGGTTCAAGACCAGAAGGACAGCAGGGCTTAACTGAGAAAAAGACTCAGTCTTTGCTGAGTCGGTGTCCAGAGATTCAGCAAATCACCACTAAAAAGATTCTACACCAATGATGCAGAATAAGGTCAGCAAACGAGGGTCAAATTAGAATTACAGAAGGGCTATTTTATGTAATGCTCACATTACCCAAGGCTCAGGGAGGTGGTGTGACTTGGCCAAGGTCATTCAACTGGGTGGTGATAGAGCCCATTCAAAAGAAAAGGTGTGTGGAAACATCAGAATTTAATGATAAAGACAAAGATTGAGGATTGGCTAGACAACAACAGACATAGTAAGATATATCAAAATAAATATAGTCCTTGGTGCATTGAGTGACAGGTAACCATAAGCCATGCCCTGGGCCTGTTGTTCTGGCATAATTTTTAGTAGCCCTTATTTTATTCTCATAACTCTCTTGAATTGGACAATGAATTATATAGTCACCCTAGTTATAGTGAACATAGCATGAAACCTGGAGCATGAATTCTGCCTCAAGCATTTATTATCTATGCAATCTTATCTAAGAAAAATTATTTCCATGCTATAGATCAGGGGTGTCAGATTCATTTTCACCAGGGCCTGCATCAGCCTCTCAGTTGCCTTCAGAGGCCCAAAATCATTTTAGGACTGTATAAATGTAACTACTCCTTAACTGTCAAGAAGTTGAAATTACATTTGACCCTTTGAAGGCAACCGTGAGGCTGATGTGGCCCCCGGTGAAAATGAGTTTGACACCCCTGCCGTAGATAATGGTAAGAGTTCAGGTTGGGCTCCATTATCAGGGACTGTGCAGCACTTAAGGACTCCTTGCCTCCCTCTCCCTCTACCTTTTTCATTCCAACCTGCAGAAGCTTTTCTAGTCTTGGGTCAAGAAGCGCTTCTTGTAAATCATTGTATTCTTCCAAATGTAGTGCCTCTTTCAGAGGCCTTTCTCATTTTCAAAAGGACCTGAACTTTTTTGTGTTTCATTTATATGTGGAATCTAAAACAAAACAAAAACAAACTCATGGTAACAGAGACCAAAGGGATGTTACCAGAGGAGAGGGTGTGGGGAAAATGGGTAAAAAAGGTGAAGGAGAATATGGTCTCCTTCTCATATTCTCATAAGTTTTCATGGTGCCAGATGGTTATTAGAGTTAGTGGGATGATCACATTGTAAGGTATACAAAGGTCTAATCACCATGCTGTACCCCTGAAACTAATATAACTAATATGATATTCTATGTCAACTGTATACTTAAATTCAAATAAATAAAGAAAACAAAGCACCTAAGTTTTTGAAACATAAAAGCCTGGTAAAGGGTTTTTTCACCTTTAATTCTCTCCTGAGTCAATGAGCAAGGTATGGCTTAGCTAACTATCTACTGGTAAAATAAAATAATCAGTTAATACTTTAAAAATTATACAGCTATAATTGTTTGCAAAGGCCATAGTTTCTTCTTTCTTAAATTTCAGTATGCTTAAAATTTACTTCAAGATTAGGACCTGTAATTGTGGGGAAAGTAGCTCCAGGGAAATATCAAGAGAGAGTGGTTGCAGGTAAGTTTTTGGCATGTTAAAGTTATCCACGCTGATTATGTTTGCTGTCAGTTATATCGACAACATAATTTCAGATCTCTGTACTATTTCAGTGACATTTAATTTGGTCTTTGCTTTTTCCTGTGTCCGTAAAAAAATCCAAACAACTGTGTTGCAAAGAGTGTCTTTAATCAACTGTAGAAACTGAAGAAATTGGGGAATAGATAAAAGAGTATAGATAAAGTGAGGATTTTTTTCCTGAAAAACCAGAAGTATAACTCAAAGTAAAGTAAAACTCAATAATGTGTCTAATTAATAGTGAGAAATCTATACATACAACAGATAATACAATAAAATTCACTTAATTTTAAATCTCTTAAAGATAATAGAATTTTTCTATCTTAATACTCTTAACATTTGGACTGAAACATTTTATGTCAATAAAAAAGAATATTAGCCATTTGTGTCAATAAAAAGGAAGACTGGTTGCTTTGTATGTACGTATGTTATTAAAATCTGTTTATACACTCAGTTGATATTAAAGTAAATTCAGTGAGCTAAATTGTATTTGCAGTTACTGGGCCCACATATAACTCCACCTTTCCCAATTATAACTTACCTGGTATCTCAACTCCTTTTTCTCTGAGTCAGCCACAACTAGTCATGAGTCTTTCTTAGGTTGTAAAAGGAGTTAGAGAAAAAGTTACATAAACCCTAAAACAAATAAATTTAAAAATTCGATTGCTTTTTATTCCTATGACCATTTCCTACTACTCGGAAGCATTGCTTATATTTACTACACAATTTGTTTCTTTACCTAAACTAGAAAAAACTGTGGCAAATAAGTAGGGGTGTGAAGTGAGGGACAAAATTTGCTCAGGGAATAAAGATTGGACACTTGGTTCTGACAAACTTTCCCCTATGTGTAGCAGAATCTCCAATTCTGGGGCAAGACAGAAGGGAGGAGTCCTTCATGCGGCGTCCGTGCTGTGGCTCTATGCACCGACAGGGAGTTCTTTGCTCCCTGGCCATGCTTCACTGTGAACCCTTTTAAGCCCGGTGGTGGGTGCTCTCAGATCCTAACACCAGCTTCCTTTTCCTCTTCTGACCCCCATTTTAAAGTTAGTGCTCTGCCTACATGCTCCGACATCTCTCTTTTCCTGCTCTGTAATATAAAATAAATTGCTGGTATTTGGGTTGATAGGGTGAATTTTGAAAATTAGTGCTAAGCAATGTAATCAGAACTGATCCAAATAAGGAAGCTTGTGTAAGAGAAGAGTCCTCGTCAAGGCACCTGAGATTAGATCGTGACATTGTCACCAAATCAGTGTCTGACCTTGCAGGCACATAAACCCCCTGGCCCCTAAATAAGAAGGCTGGGCTAGACAATAATTTCTTGAACATGGTGTTCAGTGTAGTGTATATCTCCTGCACTTGTATAGTCATGGTGCCACCAGCCATCCTCTGAATTTGGGACTGATTTCTAAGGTGATTTTAATGCCATAGGAGAAAGAAATATACAATTAGGTGGAGCAGATTTTAAAAAATCAGTTCTATCTGCCCATTCCTGTACTATTTCACAGCAAGGAAATTAAACCTTACTTCTCCCTGTTAGAATAAACTTACTGGAGAATGAAACAAGGTGTGTCGTAGGAATAACATGCTCTGTACCCCATTACTAGGTCTCACCAAGAGTAAGGGCATGGGAAACAATCCTGGGGAGAGGTCCCAATGAGTCTTTGGTGACTTGGCTTTATGTTACTTCTGTCCATCTGGGTTGTTCATAAAACCCAAGTTTCCACCACTAGATAGAATAAAGTGTAAATTTTTTAAAAAATTTAAAGATTTAAACTTTGAAGAAGTAAATCAGCTGATATTCTCTAGATGGGGAAAGTTGATTTCAGACCGTCTTGGATAACTTTATCACCCATAAAAAGATGAAGAGAAGCATTAACTATGACAAAGAAGAGAGTCTTTCTGAAAGCATATTGTCTTGTTGCCTGGCCAGTCTTTTAAAAAAATAATTCAACTATGTGATAGAAAAAATAAAAGTGACAATTAAAGTATTAAAAAGTAAAGGTGAGGAGCTCCTTCTTTCTTTCTGCTACATAATATTCCACTGTGTAAATGTACCATAGTGGGGTTTTTTTTCCATTCATTTTCTGACGGGCACTTAGGAGCTCCTGCCCTTTGCTACAGCATGGGTGGAACTGGAGAGCATCATGCTAAGTGAAATAAGCCAGGCGGTGAGGGACAAAAACCATATGATTTCACCTTTAAGTGGAATCTAATCAACAAAACAAACCAGCAAGCAAAGTGTAACCAGAGACATTGAAATTAAGAACAATCTGACAATAACTAGAGAGGAGGTGGGAGGAGATAATGGAGTGAAAGGGGGAAAGGGATTTCAGGAGCCACTATAAACACACATGGACAAAACCAAGGTGGGGATGAATCAGGGGAGGGAGGTGGGGGGGGCAGTGGTGGGAGGAAAAATGCAGAAAACTGTACTTGAACAACAATAAAATAATTTAAAAAATAAATAAAGGTGAAACATAATATTTTATGGCTTTGAGATTACTTATGAAACTCCTCAGGCTCAAATAATCAAAACAAACACAGAGCTTACATTTCTTTCAATGCTTTGAACTAATTTTACTTTAATGTTACATATATTTAAAATCAATATACAAGCTATTGAAACATGTGAACAGTGCCAGGACAGAGCTGAAGTACCTGAAGTCCATTATTGAAAGAGTGGTCTGTTGGCCTGCTCTTTTTTATTCATCTGGCATTGTCATGTAGTTAAATACCAGTCTCACTTGTTACAGACAAGTTGACTTAATACTTGGGCTATTGTTCACATACTAAAAAGGCTTATCTGTTATTTGTGTCAGGACTGAGGGCATAAGTATGAAGAATAAGAGACCTTTTTAAAAATATGCTTTCTGATAATAAGTATCTTGATCAACTTAAGGGTAATTATCTTCATGCTGATATTTTAACAATTAAAATATTGTCCTAACAATTTCAGGAAGTTAGTTTTCACTTCCATCTTTCAGTTGTACAATACCTGAGATTCCCAAGGACCTACTCAGTCATGCTGCTCAAAAATAATTCTAGAAGGCTTCAATATGCTTCAAAAAAATAAAATCCATTCTCAGATGAGGATTTTTAATCCTCAGGGAAATCTAAACTATTAAGGGCAGATTTGAAAGTTACCCAACAGAAACAACACTATTCATTTGAGTGCTTATGCTTTGCATTTTAACATTAAATTGCATTTAACCACACCAAATTTATTTAAAGGATTTTCATACATATAGTCAAATTTCTTGATTTCTTTCTTAATGTGGTTTCCAAACATAACTACACATCAGAATTTTTTATATACAGAATTTTAGATCCTTATTAGTAGATTCATAAGTTCAATGATAATTTTAGGTCAAGTATTTGAAGGTCACTCTCTAGAACAGGGGTGTCAAACTCATTTTCACTGGGGGCCACATCAGCCTTGTGGTTGCCTTCGAAGGGCCGAATATAATTTTAGGACTGTATAAATGTCACTACTCCTTAACAGTTGAGAGCTTGGCGCTGCCTCTAGGTAGAAACAAGGTGGAGGGCCAGATTTGGCCTGTGGCCCTTGTGTTTGCCACCTGTGCTCTAGAATATCTCTAATAGGTTATTCTTATACATAAGTCCATGAAAAAAGAATCATCTTTTTAACAATTATAATAATTCTCTTTATATTTTCCTTTTCTGTTAATATATTACTGATATATTGGTTTTATAAAATTTATTAAATTGGTATCGTATTTTTTCTTATAACTTTCTAACTGACCTTAAAATCTAAGTTGTTATAACCTACTGAATGTTTTATCTTTCTAAGTTGTTACTAGTCTGTTCCTGTTTCATACAAAACCAAAACTAAACTAAATAAACACAAAAAATTACATAACCTCCTCAGCGACAATGAATCCCAGAAATTCAAAGAAATTACAGGTCAACATAGGAGGCTCTGTTGAGTAGATGCAGAGATCTAAAACAGAAAAAGGCAGCTAGACTCTCTTCAATATCTTGAATAGCTGCCTAGGAATGTTAGACCAGGAACAAAGGCAAGAATCACTCCACTAGACAGTAGACCACTGAAGGCCTATAGTAGCAATGGTGCTAGAGAACTAGTTCATTTAAGTTGAGTGATAATTGGGCCAAAGAAGCCAGGCTATTTCTTAGCCATAAAAGAATCCTGGGCATACCCTTCCAGGCACTTGTCACACTTGTCATACTTACTTCACATACATAGGCACAGGTGTGCACGATCAAAGATGGTACAAAGTTCTCCAGCCATAATTATCCATGGCCCTAGCTCCATCATTGTATCTCCACACTTAGATGGATCACAGAACCAGCAACAAGAATTTAAATGTGAATTCTAAAAAGTTCCTAACGATATTTAAGGAGTGGCAAAGGAGATCCCAGAGAAAACTACTTTCCCTTTTTCTGTAGAGAAATCTTGTGATTTACTGATTAATAAATATGAATAAGTACAAAATAAGTAAAACATTACTAAACTGGTTCTTTGTATAACAGAGTAAAACGCCGCTTGTTTATGAATTGGCAGACCAAAACACTTATGAAAAATAATTTTTTCAGGAAACAGTAAGAGTTAAACTAAGGTGCTACTGTTAAACCTCTATAAAAAGAAGAAGAATTAATTTCTCACAAGAAATGCATGGTGAGATGACAGGCAGAAGTGAAGAGAAAACCAGATAGGAAATAAAATAGTGGAAATAAAAATAGAGTTAATACAATGACTAGAGTTTTGAAAATATAAGTATCATGAACAAAATCAATAAAATAAATTAAGAGAAGAGTTGAAGAATTTGGAAGCCAGTTAATGAAAAATAAACATACTGTGGCTTTTTTTTGGTTCTTTTTCAAAACAGAGCAAAACAAATAAAACAGAAATGCTATTCAGATATAGAAGAGGAGAAAATTCCCTGAACCTAAACTGCTTATTAAAGGGTTTATTAATAACAATAGTTATATAAGTCCTGATAGAATTACTGAATATTAAGAACACAGAGACACATTTTTATGTTAAATATTAAGAAAACATCCAGGTTGAATGAATAAAGTTGCTTACATAATGGAAACATTTCAACCCTTAGATAAATCACTGGAATACTAACCACCATGGGATGGCATGTAGAGATTTCTGAGTTAAATAGGTTTTGACCTGAGTGTTCCTTACTCAATTTAGTTGCTTAAAATTCATTAACATATAGAAATGAATAAAAGACACTTGTGAAAACAGAATATATTATAAAAATATAATAATAGTAGAAAATTTAAATGTGCTGGATTCATTTTTGCTAGATCAAACATATAAAGAATTTAAATAATATAATAGCATGTTGTCTTGATTAGCTATCTTTAACTGTTATAAAATATTTATTTCTTTAACTTTTCAATTATAATTGATATATAATATGTTAGTTTCAGGTGTACAGCTTAGAGATTACACACTTATAGAACTTAGTAGGTTATAACCCCCAGAAGCCTCGTGCTCATCCGACACCACACACGGCCACTACAGCATTACTGACGACCTTCTCCTCCTGCGCCATCCATCCCATGGCTGTTTTTATAACAGGCAATTTATATTTAATATGAAAGATATTTTTAAGGTTGATTATCTACTGGATCTCAAATAAAATCTTAATATGTTAAAAAGAAAAAGCAAACATTCAACACACCAGTTTCAATTAAATCCATGCAATAAAACTAAAATTTAATAACTTAAAACAAGAAAAATATAATAACTACTTAGGAATTAAAATGTTCTATTAAAAATATTTGAATCAAAAGATCCAAAGGACATCAAACCCAAGATAAGACCATTTAGAAATTTATGACCATGCTTATAGAATGTATTCAAATCCAAAATCACAGGAAAATTCCTAACATTGAAAACATACTGCAATTACAAATGAAGATAAATATATTATAAATAATTATAATTCTATAGCCATATCAAAATAAAATATATCGTTATATATTGTGTATTATGTATCATAATGCATATCATTATACACTGTATATCACATATAATAGCACATAATACATTATATAACACATAATATATATTATAGAATTTTATACATATTAATATCTACAAAGAAATCAATGTAAAGACCATGTCAGAAATACAATACACTTAGAGATAGTAATAGAAAAAATTAATATAGATATTTAAACTTTATTAAATTAGAAAAACACCTAATGGATAAATTTGAGGCTGAAATTTTTGGATATTTGAAAAAGTGATAAATGTCCAGTAAGAAATTTTAACAAAGTGAAAAAAGAAACTATGGATTTACAATGTTCCAAATTAGAAAAAGCATACAAGCACTAATGTTTAGAAGATCTAATATTTGTAGATGAATATTATGTATAATTTCATAGCAATTAATTTTGAAATAATTTTAAAATAAATTTTAAGTGTTTATTTTAAAAGATTTTGTTTATTTATTTTTAGAGAGAGAGAAAGAGAAGGAGAGAACATCAATGTGTGGTTGCCCCTCACATGCTCCCTACCAGGGACCTAGCCTGCAACCAGGCATGTGCCCTGACTGGGAATAGAACCAGAGACTCTTTGGTTCATAGGCCAGCACTCAATCCACTGAGCCACACCAGCCAGGGCACAAATAAAAAAAGTTATAAGAATAAATGTAAGAGTATAACTGACAGGAAATTTTAACCAAATATATTAATTATAGATTAAAAGAAATTTAATCAAGAAGAAATCAAGAAAGAAAGAAAGAATTTCTTTCCCAAGAAAAAAATTTTACTAAGAAATTTTATGTATAGTCTATCATACATTCAAGGTAAAGTTAATTACTAGATTTTAAATCATTTGCTGAACATGTACTAAAAAAGAAAGCTTTTCTAGGCAGTTTTACAAAATCAGTATAATTCTGAATTTACATTTAACATTTAAAAATGTCAAATGCAGACCATACTCATTAATGAATATTAGTAAAATCTAAATATTTACAAACCAGTTCATCAATATAGTGACCATTGGAGATGTAAGATTTGTTATAAGAGTGAGTCAGCGTTAAGAAATCAATAATTTGTCATATTAAAAGGTTAATAGGAGAAATGTTTATTTTTAACTACACAAATATCAGAAACGTAATGGATAGAAATGCAACCATTAATGATTAAAAAGAATACATGCACACTATAACAAGTATTGAAGAATGAAAATCTCAATCTGTCCATTGAAAAGACAGCATCATACTTAAAAAAGCAAAATTGGAAGAACGACATACATAATGAGCATTACTATTATATGATATTATCCTAGAATAATCTGAAGCAATTAGTCAAGACCATAAAATTAGAAATGTATATATCGAAATATATTGCCATGTTATGATTTATGACTCAGATGATGACCTATATAAACAATAGTTAATTAAGGTGGCAAATTTTATAAAACAAAGAAATCTTAGGCAGTAACAAAAATGAATTAAAAACCTGTTCTTAATCTAAGTACTTGTGGTTTTGTGTTACCTGGACAAAATCATTTTATAAAGGAACTGTTAAAACAAACTTTGAAAATAGCCAGGAAAAATATCAGCAAGAAGTGTGATGGTAGAAAACTTGCTCTACCAGTTACTGCCACACACTCTATAGTTAAAACAATTAAAAATCTAATAACTAATAAAATAGGTAATGACTGATGCCAATATAGAAATGTAAGTAACAGGAACAGGAAGAAGTTTATATGTATTTTTTGTGTGTGTGTATTTACTTCTTAAGCCCTTTTAAGGTCTTAATTAAATTTGGAAATATTTACAAAAGCCAAAATTGTGTGTCCCCTTTGATCCAGAAATCTCACATCTAAGAATGTTGTCTTAGGGAAAAAAAAAAAAACTGATGAATATGTCAAAATATGTATTAAAGCTGGAAATAGTAAGAAATTCATGAAAGAAATTATGGAAATCTATTAAGTAACTACTCTGCAGCTATTTTAAAATCATAAAATAAATCTACAGCTTTTAAAGGGAAAGATGCTAATTTTTTACTATAAAGTGTACAAAGCTAGAATATTACAGTCCGATTCTAATTTTGTGAAGATAAAATTAGCACATACACTTAAAAACGTCTGAAAGGAGAAGTGTGATAGGGATCACTGAAATGCTTTATTTTCTTCTCTGTAGTTTCAGATACCTTTATACTAAATTTTTTTAAATCATTTTTTGAATTATTTTTTATTTTTCAGTTATAGTCGACATGCAATATTACATTAGTTTCAGGTGTACAACCCAGTGATTAGACACTATACAAGTTACTAAGTGATAAATCTCATACTCATCTGACACTATATGTAGTTATTTGGAATATTATGGACTATTTACCCTATCTATGCTGCACTTTGCATCCCATAGATATTCTGTAACAACCAATTTGTACTTCTTTATCTCTTAACCTTTTTCATCCATCCCCTCAGCTTCCCTTCCATCTAGCAACCATCAAAATATTCTCTGTATCTATGAGTCTGTTTCTGTTTTGCTTGTTCATCTATTTTTTTAGATTCAATTATTGATAGATATGTATTTCTTGCCATTTTATTGTTCAAATTCTTTATCTTTTTTCTTTTTCTTCTCAAAAAAGGTGTCTCTCTCTGTCTCCTTTCCTCTCTGTAAAATCAATAAAAATATCCTCATGTGAAGATTAAAAACAAATGAATAAAAATAATTTTATCAAAAAAATTTTTTAGAGAGGGGGAAAGGAGGGAGAAAAAGAGGGAGAGAAACATAAATGTCTGGTTGCTTCTCATGGGCCTCCCACTGGGGACCTGGCACACAACTTAGGCATGTGCCCTGGCTGGAACTTGAACTAGTGACCCTTTGGTTTGCAGGCTAGCACTCAATCCACTGAGCTACACCAGCCAGATTGAATAAAAATAATTTTTAAAAAGACTCTTTAACATTTCATGTAATACTGGTTTGGCAATGGTGACACCCTTTAGTTTTTTCTTGTTTTTTGGGAGCTTCTTATCTGCCCTTTGCTTCTAAATTATACCTTTTCTTAGTAGAATATTCTTGTTTTTAGTTTTTGCTTTTCATCACTTTGAATATTTCTTACCAGTCCCCTCTTACCTGCAAAGTTTCTGAAATCAGCTGACAGTCTTATGGGACCTCCCTTGTAGGTAACTAACTGCTTTCCTTTTGCTGCTTCTAAGATTCTTTCCTTGTCTCTAAACTTTTGCATTTTAATTATGATGAGTCCTGGTGTGGGTCTTTTTGGGTTTATCTTGTTTGTGACTCTCTGTGCTTCCTGGACCTGTACGTTTATTTTCTTCACCAGGTTAAGGAAGTTTTATTTCATTATTTTTTGAAATAAGTTCTCAATTTCTTGCATTCTCTCTTTTCCTTCCAACATTCGTGATGTGAATGTTGGTACACTTGAAGTTGTTTCAGAGGCTTCTTTCACTATCCTCAGTTTTTGGATTTTTTTTTCTTTTTGCTGTTCTGAATGTGTTTTGTTTTGTTTGCTTTCTTATTTATCAAACTGCAAAGTTGATTGTTGGCTTCATCTCTACTATTGTTTCCCTGTAAATTGTTCTTTTTTCAGTTAGTGTATTATTTATTTCTGACTAGTTCTTTTTTATGGTTTCCATGTCCTTTCTATGCTGTTGAAGTTCTCACTAAGTTCATCTACCGTTCCCCAAATTCATACCAGTGTTTGGAACTCTGCCATTTAGTATATTGCTTGTCTTCATTTTGTTTAGTTCTTTTTCTAGAGTTTTGTTCTATTCTTTTATATGGGGCATGTTTATTTGTCTTATTTTGGCAGACTTCCTGTGTTTGTTTCTATGTTTAGGTAGAGCTGCTACATCTCCCAGGCTTGGTACACTGGCCTAATGTCATAGTTATCTGTAGGATCCAGTGTCATGGCCTCCCTATTCCTGAACTGGGCACTCCATGTGCACCCCTCCCTTTGTATGGACTGTGTACACCCTTCGGTTATAGTTGAATTTTTGCTGTTGTTGGCACATCAGTAAGAGGGATTGACCCTCAGACTGATCAGCTACAAGGACTGGCTTGACCACCATGGAGGATCAGCTATGAAGGGGTATATCCCATGGAACAGGACTTACTTCAGTGGAACTCTGGTGCTAGCTGAATTAAGCCCTTGAGTATGTCACTTGTGGAGGTGGTTGGGTGGTGCTAGAACATTGTCTGAAGTTGCCCACTGGGTGTGCTGGCTCTGGGGCCTCCTAAGGGGTGTAGGCAAAGGTCAGCAACCACTTGTGCCTAGCTCAGGGCCACTGAGCATGAGCTACAGAGTGATACGCAGATAGTTGTTGCTTGTGCTGGGCTTAGCAGTTACTGGAAGAGGCCAAGCTGTGAACCAAGGCTGGCTGCCACTAGTGCCTGGCCCGGGACCACTTAAGAGGTATGGGGCACATGGAAACCTGATGATGCTTGTGTCAGAGATTTTAGGAAAGTTCACAGAATAAGCCAAAACAAGTCATTTGTATAGAAAAGTTACTGGAAATAATTTGGTTGGGCTTGTAACTTAGGTGGGGCATGGTCTCAGGCATCGCCTGTGGGTGGTGGTGGGGAGAAACAGTTTTAGCCAGGTTGATAGAGACTCAGATGTTGTACCCACTTGCTGGCTCTGTGGGGTTGGTCTCAGAAAAGGAGCAATGGCCTCTGCCAACAGTGACAAAGCTGCCTCTCCAGCCCTCATCCTACTGCCTATTCAGTTCCTTGCTGTATGTCCCTGGTGCCTTTTGAGCTGCTGCCCCAGCACTGGAGCTCACAGGGAGTGAGTCTGAGTAAGTCATTCACAACTTACTATTTCCCTTAATTGCAAATCAATGCACCTATTTAAAAATAATTTCAAATCATTGATATATGAAGAGTTACTTTAATTAGATATGTAAGGAAAATGAAAATGTACTTTAAATTACAAACTAAATTACTTTGACCAAAAATGGTAACCTGGAAAATTTAAACCCCTGCATTAAAATCATCAATACAGAAGATGTGAATGTTTATCTATATTTAAAAAACAAACAAAGAAAAAACTTGTCCTCAATAAGTTCAAGAATGAGGAAGAAAGGATCATTCATGTGCAGTCAAAATGATTAAACCATGCCAATCATAAATTTAACAAATTAAAATCTTCTGAATGAGTCATAGGGGCAGGTGAATTACCATTGCTTCCCTAAAACCACAACTAAATTTAAATGAATATACCACTCATCATATTAGCAATATATATATTTTTTAAATTGTAATTCACTGCCAAAATTTTAATTAATATGTAATTGTAAATCGTGAATTAATCTGAAAAAGTGTTATTGAGATGATGTGTCAACAAGCAGGCATTTTGAGAAATCACCAATAAGAGCAAAGAAAAAGTTTCTTAAATCGACAAGCTTAAAAGAATGTTAATTGAAATGTTCAAATCATTTTCTTAAATAGTTATTGTTTTTCATAAGCTGATTAAAAAGTAATGCATGTATTTTGTTGAAATTTGGAAATAGAAAAAAATGTATATAGAAAATATAATCTTTCACCATCTCACTGTTCTAAGGTAATTGCTATTAATATTTTGGTGTTTTTCCTTATATTTCTTTTTCTTTTTGGAAATATACTTTTTTCCTCAAAATTAAGATATATTCTGTACATTGTTTTTATATTACTATTTTGCATATTATTATATTATAAACATATTTCTAAGTCATATAGAATTATTTAAATATTAAAGTATTTGTTCATATTATTCCATCTTATGCATGAATAATAATATATTTAAACATTTTCATAAAGTTGGACATTTAGGTTGTTTCCAAATTTCTTGTATTAAAAACAACACTTCAGTAAATACCATTATATACATCTTTTGTGCACATTTCTCATCTTTTTCTTAGGAAAATTTTTGGAAGTGAAAGTTTACATATAGTAAAGGGATAAAAAATTTCATAGATTCTGGACCCAATTTCTTTCCAGAATTTGTGCCAATGTATGTGTTCATTTATGAGGTACAAGTATGTCTAACAAAAACACTGGAATTTAGCTTCTTTTAAAAAATACCTTTTACTTTGTACCAAAAGTATATTATAACATTCACTAAGATTTCCATAAGGTTACTTGTTCAATGTTTCTTGTTTAAAAAACTTTTCTCTTGTCTTGGAAACTTCTTCCAAAATGTTATATGAACTCTGAACTGACTGTCATCTTCCACATATGATTCACTATTTTGTACTCGGGGGTTAAAAGCTGTACCATCTATACCTAAACTTGTGTGTTCCTAACCAGTGAAGGCATCTTGAGGTGGTAGAAAGAATATAAACTCTGCTTTGGGAAGAGAGTTCCAAGTTCTCCATTAGCACACTGAGGCTAGCCCCTTTGAACCTGAGCTGTATTCAAAGGATAATCATACTATCTCGTGGGATTATTGTGAAGATTAGAATATAATGAGAAGGTACCTAGAAACTAATTTTAATTAGTTGCTGAACACTGTCTTTATTTATGAAGTATGAGTGAAAACTAAAAAATACTAGGTATTCAGAACTAGAGTAAGTTGCTTCCATCCATTAAATAAACTAAAAGGTCAAAATGAGTTATACTTAGAAGGCGAAAACACAAATGAACTCTTGCAATTCAAAATCCCTTTACTTATATATTTTTAAAGGAATCTGTCTAGTAGAACAACACAAACTAAGAAGATACTTTAACCAGCTAGAAATTAATACTGAATATGTACCCCATTCCTGCAAAGGTAGTGGCTCAAGAACTTCTAAGTTCTGTACCAAAACTTCATTGGAAATGATACTTACATTGCTTTAAAAAGTACCTTGTGCCTATCAAATTGCTTCTAATATGATA
>PVKM010025340.1:0-19978 GCA_004027735.1 Carollia perspicillata | reverse complement strand
TTTGAGGCACTTGCATTTATACCATATTAAATTCTCAGAGCACTAGTAACAATTGCTAACACCTACTGAGCACGTTCCATGTGCCTGGCTTCACTTTCAGAATTTTTATATATGTCAGTTCATTGGATGCTCTCGTAGCCTTAGGTTGCGACAGAGCTGGAATTCGCACCCAGGTAGGGTGCGTTTTTCAAAATGCATGGTGGATCTGCTGTTTCCACTCTTTAAGTTTAAACCTGTCTCTGTAGACTTCTTACAATGGGAGATACTCGCCCTTTTAGGGTTCGTAAAAGGAAGCGAAGAAATTAAGGTGAAACAAGCAATAATGTGAGGAAATAGAGGATGAGGAGCAGAGACCAGAATCAAGTTGCTTTGAATCTCCCTTACCTATTAAGGGGAGTCATTATATGTTAATTAATAAGTCTTGGTAGGAGCTTGAAACATAGGTATGTATCTGATTTGTTTCCAATTACTTTGGATAAATATACAATAGGAATATCATTGTCTGTTTTCAGGCAATCATTTCAGTTCCCTGAATAAAAGGTCATGTTGTCTTACGGTGTGATGTGATTCTGAAGTAGATTTTGGAAGAGCTGTAGTTTGCTTATCAAGATAATATACTTTTGTTGTAGGATCAACTTACAGAATTTGGCAATGTGGCATGTGGGTTCCTTTTTGCTTATATATCTTTTTGCTTATTTCAGCTAGTAAGTCTATTCATGGAAATACGGGCATGACTCTAACAGGGCCCTGTTGGGTGATCACACCTCCTGTTTTGTTCCTGTTTTCCTGGCATCAGTACCAACAGCACTCATTTCACTTTGGAAGATGTGGACAGTAGCATACACAGTCAGTTGATCTGTGAGGACTTTGTTAATATGATCCTCATACTTTGAACATTGCCCATTTTTCTCCACCTCTGCTTCTCAAAGACCAAGCTTTCCTTTCTCGTACATGCCGTGGAGACACAGCTAGTGTGGCCACTTACCATGAGTCATACAGGATTGGGGGCTGGAGCCAGATGACCTGGGTCTGAGCCCAGCTTGGCTGTTTGCTGGCTATGTGACCTTCAGCCAGTAGCCCATCTCTCCAAGGCCCGTGGTCCTCATCTGTGCCTGGGGTAAAAACAGCACTGCTTAGGAGGGCAGTACAGTGTGGCAGTTATAAGTCTGCTGCCCAACTACCTGGGTGCGAATTCCAGCTCTGTTGCAACCTAAGGCTACGAGAGCATCCAATGAATTGACATATATAAAAATTCTGAAAGTGAAGCCAGGCACATGGAACGTGCTCAGTAGGTGTTAGCAATTGTTACTAGTGCTCTGAGAATTTAATATGGTATAAATGCAAGTGTCTCAAACACAGCACTGAGTAGATGAGATCTACTGATGTTGCCAGATGCTGACCTGACCTATCTCCAGTTTCTGTCCCTGCCTAATCCCAGCAATAACATTAGGTTAGCCGAAAAGTTTGTTTGGTTTTTTCCATTAGATGGCTTTAGTAGTGCTTCGTTGTCTTTAACTTCATTCAAAACAGCTTTGTTAGATTGTATTAGGGTGACAGCTGTCATATCAACATGCATTTAAAAACTTACCAAAATTGGTGATTATTTATGTAGCCATTTTAATATTGAAGATGGAAGAAAATACACAACATTTTTGGCTTGTTATTCTTTATTATTTCAAGAAAGGTAAAAACACAACTGAAATGCAAAAAAAGATTTGTACAGTGTATGGAGAAGGTGTGGTGATTGATTGAATGTATCACAACTGTTTTTCGAAGTTTCTCACTGGACGATGCCCATGGTCGGTAGACCAGTTGAAGTTGATAGTGATCAAACTGAGAAATTAATTGAGAACAATCAATGTTATACCATGTGGGAGATAGCTGACATACTCAAAATATCCAAATCAATAAAGTTAATGGTGAAAATGAAAAAATATGTCTTTTATTTTACGGAAAAAACTAAACGGACGTTTTAGCCAGCCCAATATATAACCATCCTAGATATTTTAAATGTGTGCATACATATGTATGTGTACATGGGGCCAGAATTAGAAACTCGGAGCAGATATTGCTTCGTATCTCCAAATAGACGGTTCAGAGCTGCCAAACTGCAGTTAAAAATCAAGCAAAATGCCAGTACATTTCAAATAAGATGCAAATGTGAGATTCACTTGCTCTTAGAGGGTGTATAAAGGCTTTGCTAAATTAAAAATGCAGAGAAGGGAGGGTTTATTTATCCTGTTTATTTGGAGTCAGAGCCAGAATTGTGATGGCTTAATGGTTCTAAATATTTCGTTAGGTTTTTCCAGAAGAGAGAGCTTGCATTTATCTCTTAAATGGCCCATAGCTATTTCCACATATAAACTGGGGGAAATTTTATTTCTTTAACATTCCTCAAGGACGGTGTGACTCCAGTGGAACACGCGCTCCTTCAGTGAGCAAAGTGCCCGACTGTCCTTACACCGTTGCGTGCCGAGCGGGCCCTGCGCCTGCCGGGGATCCACATTTGCCGAATTGGAGGGGGTCAGACCTCGCCGGAGGGGTCAGCTGTGTTTGGTTTCACAGCCTTGTTTTTTTTCTTTTCAATTCTTTACTAAGACAAAAAGTCAGTAATAACAAGTGTACTTGACCTCGTAGAGAGACACTTGAATGCCAAGTTTGGACACATTCTTTGTGACCAACGTACATTTTGCAGTTCGCAGTGTAGCCAGCAGCATTCTAGCACAAATTCCACTCAGTCGTATATCTGGGGAGTGTGTTACTCAGTTTTTCATCGAAATGGGGGTTTCTATTAAGTAGAGATAGGAGATTTGTACTAATTTGACTAGTTAGAGTAAGGATATAAGGATCACTGTGACATTTTTGGAAAATTTATGGGTTCCCCCTTCCACCCAGGGCAGCGCATGCTCCAGGGACATGAAGCCCAGAATCCCAGAGCTGCCTCTGAGAAGGGCTCTAGGGTTGCAGCCCCAGCAAGCTGCTCTTCTGTCTCCCGGCCAGGGGGAGAGCAGCGCAGGGCGGTGGGAAGAGCAGGTCAGCATTCGTGCTGGAAAGGAGCAGAGTCTTGCTCTCTCTTAGGTTCTGGAGTGCCTCACCTTTTGTGTCCAAGGAGATGTTAGGTATGTCCTGAACAAGCCCTACCCTTGGCTGATAAGAATTGTTCTCCTCCCGAAGTGGTTTCATTTTGTTCTCATTTGAAGGGAAAATGTTGCCCTGACCAGTGTGGCTCTGTTGGTTGGGCGTTCCCCAAAGTGAAGTGTTGATGGTTTGACTCCTGGTCAGGGCAAATGCCTGGGTGGCAGTTTCAGTGCCTGGCTGGAGCATGTACAGGAGGTAACTAATTGATTCTCTCTTGCATTGCTATTTCTCTTCCTCTCTTTCTTCCTCCCGTCCCCTCTCTTTAAAACTAACTAAATAAAATCTTTTAAAAAGGCAGGGGGCGGGAAATGTTTTTCTCCCACCATGCAAAGGAAGAGGCAGCTCTTCAAAAATGAAGAGGGAGGGTCAGTGCTAGGAAAGGGGTTCCAGGCTGCCATGCAACAGAGGAGGGGCGCCCGACATGGTCTCAGGTGTCCGGGGAAGGCCCCCAGAGGAGGAGGCATGCAAGCGAACATGCCAGCACCTTCCAAAATAGAAAATGGGTTCCAGATTATTTAAAGGATGAAGTACGTGTATTTAAAGCTCTACCCAAATCACGTCACATCCACATTTCTAGACTTCTTTCTTACTTTGCCCCCTACTCAACCTACCATGCCCATCACCACTCTCCCTGGTCCCCAAACACATCGGGTCCCCTTGATGTCTGCCTTCCCTCTTTTCTGAGTCATAAAGCTCTTGGCCTCACTCAGGTTCATCATCACTGATCTATGTTCTTCTCACAATGAGTAGAGCAAACAGAAGTTACCTCTTTTATAATCTTTTATCAAATAAGCTCTAAGCTCCCGGACAACTCAGTCCATGTATAATACCTAGCACCGTGGGTACTAAGAGGCATGAAGGATTACAAACTTTAGTTCGCTGTGAAGCATTGGGCCACATGCTTAACTTTTCTGTGTATCGGTGTGCTCATTTGTAAAACAGAGATACTGTTGTCTGTTGTGAAAGGTCGCTTGACGCGTAAGTGAGAGAACATACGTGAGATGCCCAGCCTGGTACCTGGCACACAGTAGGCATTCATAGCTGGCGGTAACAGCTATTACCATTATGCGTTTTTCTCACGCTGTGTTCAGGGTCTGTAACATCCATCCAACGTTGAGGTCTTGAACCTCCTTCAAGCAGAATTCGAATCGTAGACCCCTGAAGCCAGATGAGGCTTCAGTATCATTTAGTCTGGAGGGTTGATTTTTAAAAAATTATATAATAGAGTCCCGGGGCACTATACAGGTTATTAAGGGTGTGTGGTGTTTTGTGTTTGTGTTCACATAACAGACAAAGATCTTTTGGTAGGTGAGGGTAACTTTGCCAGTCACACCAGAAGTTACTGTGACTGGAATCCTGAACCCATGAGTTTTCCCATTCATTCATTCATTCATTCATTCATATTATTGAACACTGGGGGCCTGCTTCATATCATGCACTAGGACACTGTCTGGATTTACAGTAACAAACAAAACAGACCTGGCTCCCTGTCCTAACAGAGCCTACTGTCTAGGGAGAAGGCAGACAACATGCAAATACGTTTTCAAATCAATGTGTGGTCAACATGTCGAGGCAGAAGGACAGGGCTGCTGAAGAGGAGGGTGGGGAACCTGCTTTAGATTGAGGGGTCAAGATAAACCTTCCATACACTAAGTTATCAATGTAATGGAGCCTATATTAGTTCCTTAAAATGTTTAGTCAATAAATCTGGTGCGTTCTTTATAAGTAATATGTTTGAAATAGTAGCTAACCCCAGACTCTGTATAGGGGCCCTGGATACCAGGCATTTGCAGTTGGCTGAATGCAGTGCTGTTCAGTCTGCCTGTGTCTGAAGGTTTTTCCGTGACTTGAACATGGATTTCAAAGGAGTTAAAATTGCAAAATCACGCATTGTCTCAGGCCATTGTGCACTCCATAATCATCCCCTGCACCTCCTTTCCTTCTGCATGTCCTAGACTGAGAGAACACATCCATGTAAGAGGTCTACTTAGACCCTTTGCAAACTCTTCCCCAGGAAAGTAAAGCAAAAAGCAACCGGAGCCAAAGACTACAGTGCCACCATGAACACTTCCGTTTCCTAGTCTTAATGAGTTCGTATGTGCATTATCTCTGAGCCCTTTGATCTTTTTTCCTCCCCTCCCTTGCTCATCTTCCGCTCATTTCTTTGCTTATTAAGACTTGGTCAAGGGTTAGGTAAGAGAAGAAAGAGGAGAATGCAGTAGCTCCCTTTCCTTCTCATTAACAACTCTTGTGCAAAGGTTTTGGTGGCAGAGAAGATTGAAAGTGCAACGAGATTATAAAGACAT
Source organism: Carollia perspicillata (assembly GCA_004027735.1). Taxonomy (NCBI): domain Eukaryota; kingdom Metazoa; phylum Chordata; class Mammalia; order Chiroptera; family Phyllostomidae; genus Carollia; species Carollia perspicillata. Next base: position 14,534 of record PVKM010025340.1, on the reverse strand, counting down.
TTATGGATAATGCCATTGATTCTAATTATGCCAGGTTCTGAGCAGCAGAGATCGCTGAGACTGAGTTTATTTTATAACTTTTCACCTAATCCATTATGTTACAGAGACAGGCATTGGTAAATAGCTGTTTCTGCCTTAAGTTATATAACTAAACAGGTTTCATAGAGCTGAGATGATGACCGGTTCTTTCCAATAAGAAAGGAGAAAGATAGTAGGCAGGGGGATGGATCGTCAGGGGGAGTTCGGACACTATCCAAACTACAGCTCTATCTCTGAAAAGATAACTGTAGTCACTCTTCACGAACAATCAGTTAATCAGAAATTGTCACTAACTGGCTTGTCTCTGGACTTTGGCCACATGAGGAAAATTGGGATTTAGTCTGATGGTGTTCAGTTAATTCAAGGGGTTTAAGTACCTTCTGAAGCCTCATAAGAAAGCTGAAGTACCCTTGGTGTGATTTTTGTTACGTATTTGTCAATGCTTTGTTCAGAATTTGGTGATTATGTGAACCTCAAAATGCAACAGTTCCGTTTACCAGAATACTTCTTCACTTAGCATAGCCCTTCTCCAGCCCCAAGTGGAAAACAGAACTTACTGTACTTGCCTCAAACTGCAGAAGAAAAGCTTGGTGAAGCTATTCCTTTTCTACGGCAGAATAATTTTCACAAACTGCCTTAGAACTTGTTCTACCTGTAAGACCACAGCATATTATATCACTTTCAGAGCTGATCCAGCTCTGAGATTCGCTCTACCTCATAGCTAGCCATAAAAATCCCCAAGAGAGACCATGAGATTATGAGATCTGTTTTTCATAATAATGACAATAATAAGCATTACTATTGCTAACACAGTGCAAAAAGCTTTATACGCAATACGTAACTTAGTCCTCACACCAAACCTATGGGACAGGTAGTATTTCCCCCCAGTTAATGCTTTACAGCTTTGAATAGCTTTCCCAAGGGGTGAGCCAGCAGAGCCTAGACGCTGATTCAGGTCTTCAGTGCAGCCTTTTCCCCGCGTGCTCTTCTGCTTTCCTTAGGAGAAAGTGCCCCCACTTCTCACCCCACTTTATTCATGGGCACGCTACTAAAGTTTAATTTGTAGGCCAGACATGCACACTCCCCATGCCTCAGTTTTCTCATCTGGAAATAAGGATAATAACTTCCCTGGCCCCACTCAATAGTATCCTTGTTATTTTTATTTTTTTAAGGATTTTATTTATTTTATTTTTAGAGAGGGGCAGGGGGTGGGAAGAGAAGGACAGAAACATCAATGTGTGGTTGCCTTTCGAGCATCCCCTACTGGACCCAGGCATGCGCCCTGACTGAGTTGCAGGCCAGGTCCCCAGCAGGTTCCCAGGCCAATGCTCAGTCCACTGAGCCACACCAGGCAGGACATCCTTGTTCTTTTTTTAAGACACAGATAAATGAGTTTTAGTCCCATAGCAGCGAAGATTTTGCTGGCCAGGAATATTGAAGTAGTATATAATTGGGATATATCCTCTTTACATTATGTAGTTAGCTGTAGTATCTTCTGTGTTTTCCAGGTGTCCAGAGAAGTAAGATACTCAAGGCCTTGTAAACGTAACCAAAAAATTATCTAGAAAATCAGATCATTTGAGAATTTTTTTCATCCCCCCTAACCTTTTCCTGTTTGCCAGGGCTTACTGGTCCATGACTGTGTCTTTATCGCAGTGCACTTACTCATACAATGTTACTAAGTTTTAAACTCTATAATTTTTAAAACTGATTAAAAACATAGTTCTAGTTGCATATTTTTTAAACTTACTAGTACTTGATTATGGCCATAATGGCTACTTTGACAAATTTTTGGTTTGTGTGTTTATGCAAGTGAGTCTTGGAGACTACTGTTCATTCTCTAGATATAAATTTTCCAGAAAAATGGAATTATCATTTGCTCTAAGAATGTCATTTGAAAATTCTATTGAAATGATTAGTTATCAAACATTCTTTTCCCAGTTATTCGTGAGCTATTAGCCCAAAATTCCTTAATATTTTAAGAATTATTTATAAACATCATGAAGATTTACTGTAGTCACTTACATTTTATAAAATAACAAGATTTTTAAAAAGATTTTAAAAAGATTTTATTTATTTACCTTTAGAGGGGAAGGGAAAGAGAGAAGGAGAGAAATATCAATGTATGGTTGCCTCTCGTGTGTCCCCTGCTGGGAACTGGCCTGCAACCCAGGCATGTGCCCGGACTGGGAATCGAACCGCAGTTGTTTGGTTCGTAGAACCTGCGCTCAATCCACTGAGCTACACCAGCCAGGGCTATAAAGTAGTATTTTTAAATTATAGCTTTTCTTATTTACTTTACAAACATGCCCATTTACTAATATTTGTCAATTTCTGCTTTACCTATTAGATAGGTCATCTGGAAGAAGAGTCTGTCTGCTTTTATTTTATTTTGAAAAATGTCATGTGGGCCGATTATACCAGCTGGCGGTGATCGTCCTTAGCTTTATTCAGAGCCTTACTTCTAGGAAATGTCTGACTTTTCGATATCATGTGCTTCAAATTCAAATAAAGACCATCTGAGGACTTTCCCCTTTATGCTGCAAGTGCTCACGGGGCTGGGTGGTGATGATGGGGATGAAAGGTAGAGGTGGTGACCCAGCTGAAAGTTCACCTGGACTCTTGATGGCCCTGAGCATCCTGGGATGCCGTTGTCTAGTTAGCCAGGGAGGAGTTGGGCAGGATGTTATCCTACAGATGGGTCCTTAGAAAAATCAGCATTTTCTCAACTACAAGGTTGTTGGTTTTTAGGATTAATTAGTAGAGTTATTAATCCAAACAATTACATTCTCTCCTAAGAGTACAGCTGTCTGATTAATTAGTCTATTAATTAATCAGGGGCTCCTCCAGATGTCTGTTGAGATACTGTCCCTCGAGCACGGCTGGGCTGTGTTTTTCCACCATGAATTAATCCCTTTCACTTATACAACTTTACAGTAAAAGGAGGCTATTTATTAAGAGAGCTTGTTTTGAGTTTGCTGTGAGCAAAAATCTATTTGTAATTATTTCAGGTTATCCTTCTCACTCACGTATGTGACATACTTCTGTGTCATGAATTGATAACGTCTGATAAAATCTTAATAGCTTTTCAGATGTGTTCCCTCTCACCGTCCTGGAAAGTATACTTATAAAATTAAACATTGCAGCTGAAAAAGGAAGAGTCATCACATTCTACAGCATGATTTATTTATTTCAATAAAGCAAGAAAATTATACCGATATTTCCAGTCATATAAATTTCATGACCTCTTCCAGAGCCACTGTTTTTCCGAGAAAAAAACTTTTCGTAGCAAAACTGTTTTGCCTTGAGTCTTGCTTCAAACTCAGGTGGGACTCCAGGTCCCCCCAACAGCCCTTCTGTGGCAATACCTGGGCATCCCCAGGGAGGCTTGCTTATGGGGTTAAGGTGTGACTTCCTGGTCCAGGTGTGGCTGACCTGCTCTGTCCTCTGGTCATCTAGATGCTCCTGAGATAGAACCGACTTCTCTGTCCCTGCAGGCCACCCCGCACCCCAGCCCTGCTTAGCCGCTGCTCCTGCTGCGGAGCAGTCTGCCTCCTGCTGCCACACTGTCGTCGTCCCCATGTGGTGCCAGGCCGTCCCGCCTGCTCAGCCCCAGCCTTTGCCGCAGTGGAGCCCCTGGGGCGGCAGACCTTGCAGGGTGTTCTCTTTAAAAGTGGGAAAGAATAGTACCCCCAACACTTTTTTGTGGGGCAATATAATATAGCAGAAAACAATGTAAATCTTTTCCCTTGTAATAATTTTGTTAAATATATATTTTGGCTTAACTCTTGAATTACTTATGTCCTTAAAACTATCCATAAATGAAATATGTATGGCATAAAATCCTATTTATCTTTCTGTCCACATGATCACTTTTTTTATTCAGTCAGTTGTGAAAATGCATTCCCCTTTCTCCCTTTTCTAAGGTTACAATGTACTTTCTTGCAAGTTTTGTTTCTTGATGTTTGTTTTTGCTTGTTTTTAATTTTTATTTATTTATTTTTATTAAATTTGTGAGGGTGATATTGGTTAATAAAATTCTACAGGTTTAAGTGTGCCACTCTATATTACTACTTGGTACCTGTCAGAATGGCTGCTGTCGACAAGACAAGTAATAACAAGTGTTGGAGAGGCTGTGGGTAGAAAGAAACCCTCATTCACTGCTGGCGGGAATGTGAACTGGTGTAGTCACAATGGAAAACGGTATGGTGGTTCTTCAAACAGTTAAGAGTAGAGTTACCATATGACCCAGCAACAACATAAATTTAAGAAGCAGAAAGACTTGGATTTGAAACATTCAGCCATCTGCCGTCTATATAGACTTACTCAAGGATAGTGATGATGGTAGTGACTTCACAGGGTAACCACGAGTTAATGCATTCGAAAGACTGCATGTAATCCAGGATCCTCATCAGAAACCCAAAGCCTCGATCCCCTGCAGAGTGAAGAACACCCTCTTCTGTACATCAGACATGCGCATTCATCCATCCATCCACCCATCAGTACTTACTGTGCATCTATTTTGGGAAAATCAATCCTGTGTGTCTCAGATATGTGTAAAGATGGGCAAGGGGACCAGTGAGAAGAAAATACCCTGGGCCGTGGTTGAGGCTGTGGGCCCATTTGAGCTCACCAGCACGAATGTGGGGGCAGATGCCTAAAGAGACAGCAGAAGAAGAATTGTCAGTAGTGAGGGGGTGTGCTTAGTGTGGTGAGGGGAGCCGGGAGAGGGACGACAGCGACCAGTGTCACAGAAGACAAGGGGGCAGTTCCTAGGAGCAAGTGGGCCTTGAGACAAATGGTTCAAGATGTCCCTCGGATAGGGCAGGACTAGGAGTGGTTGGTGCCTCTCCAGGTGACAAAGGATGCGAAGCTGCTGTAAGCTGAGAAGTGAATAGAAAGGAGAGAATAAAGGTTTCTCGGAAGAAGCGTGACTTTGAAGGGAGGGAGGCAGTCAGGAGACGTAGAGTTAAGGCAGGTTCATTTTTGAAGATGGAGAAAACTGACCATGTTGTTCTATGTTCTGGATAGTTTTGCCTGTTAAAAAAATGTAAAAGAACCCGGTATTTTGACTAGTGAAATACTTTGGGGGGGAAAGAATCAATCCGAACACTTTTCCAAGAGCATCTCTGATGGCTCAGCGTTCAACTCCGATATTTCTTTCCTGAGTTGGAATTAAAAGCAACAAGAACCAGACGTACTGTCAGGTCATATTTAGTCAGTTTCCTGTTGCAAGGGATTTGCAGAAAGGAGCACATCTTTGCCTGACTCTGGGTAAAGCTGCAGATCCTATTACATACCTCAGATTGGTCCCTGGCCATTTCTTTCGTTCATTTAAAGACTTTGTTTATATGTCTGCTGTTGGACTGGCCTGGCCCGCGAGGCAACAACAGATGCAGAATGCAGAGTGTGGCTAGGGTTCGGGGGGATCCTTCAGGCTCCCCATCTCTGTCCGTAGCCCTCGGCCTGTGTTTCACTGGAGCCTTCTTGCTTAGGTGAAAGAGAGCTGCTCTTCTAGCCCAGAGTGGAAGTGAAGTGAGAAGGGGAGTGGACCCTCTTCAGTTTGGGCGCAACTGGTGCTACATATGCGGCCTCCTGGGTCCTTGAGAAGCCCCTTGACAATGAAAAAAGCTCTGGGAAGTGCCTGTGCTTGGATGCTCCTTTTAGCAGCTGGAGGGACGGGAATGGTTTTTGCAGTGATCCCCCTAATCCCTCTTTCAGCGATCTCTGCGTTCACTCAAGCCCTGCTGCAGGAAGTTCACCGGGGAGTCAGCCGGTTCCTGCACAGGAACTAGCCAACAGCCTGTAAGTTCACCTGTCAAACTTCTCCTCTCCTCTCCTCGCCCCTCCCCACCCCTCTCCTCCCTGTTCCTGTCTTTTTAGCTTCCGGCAAATTATCCCCTGATAGATAAAATAGGTAATTAAACAGAACTGAGAGATGCCTAGCCTCCCATTTCCTTCTTCTTGGGGCAAGTTTCCTTCGGAATTCCTCCTCCACCATCTTCCTCCCCAACCCCTCATCCAGCTTCGTGTGCTCCCTGCCCTCAGGTTTGTGTTTCTTTCTCTTTAATTTCAAAATTAGGTGAATAAACAGATCTATTCCTGGAGTACCTCACTTGCCTCCACTTTCCCTCTCCTCGTTTAGAATCACATGTTTTGACATAATTTATCATGGGTTGTCACCCTTGATGATTAAAAGAGGCACTAATGAGACGAAGCTTGTCAAGACTTGATCGCAGGATCTTTATGTTCTGTCGGTTGGTAATAGGACCACTTCGAGAGACTGGGAGGAAGCGGGAAGTGAGGACAAATTACGGATTCTGGTGGAGGAGGGCAGAGGTGAGGCGAGGCTGCTTCCCATCAGAATTCCTTAAGGAAACCAAACACCTTCACCGCGGTCTGTTCTGGACTGCAGGTTTGAAAAGTGCACCAAGTGATAGGAACTGAATGCCAAGACTTAGAACAAGCTGTCCATACGAGCAGAATTTTAAAAACTTGGCTGTGAGCTTTTCTTGCTGCGATTGGGACTGGGCGGTGAAGATAGTTTTATGTGTGTGACAATTGTACCACGAGGGCCTCGCAGAGCGAGGACCTTTCCGTCAGCTTCACGTGGAACACACCAGCTGACCAGGATGAGAGCCTGCATGCACGTGCTTGTCCAATGGGACTCCTTGCTCGAGCGCCACCCCTCATTCTGGGCCGGTGTGGCCTGTGGCAAGTTGGTGGCAGTTATAAGGAAATGCGTATCCAAACACAAACCACAGAAGCCGTCAGGTTTCTGCTGCGAGTTGGTAGATGATACATTCACAATACAGGACAGACACCGAGCGCCAGAGGCTGGAATTTTCCTGCTGGTCTGCCTGCAGATACTCAGATATTTGGAAAGTCAGGTTACTTTTATTTGCAGAACTTCTCTAGCTCGTCTAAGAACTGATTTCAGTACAGGGTTTGTATTTAACTGTGACTCGTGATGTATTATTATTATTCTCTTAAAATTGTACACGTGGCTGTTTAATATGGCTTTAGAGCCTTGGAACTTCGGTAGACACACTCTTTGCAACCTTTCACAAGTGGGCACTTGTCCACATTGTGTGAACGTGACCATACCTTAGGCTATCGTCCTCTATTCTGGCCGTGAGTCTGAATATCTGTTAGGGAGAAACACAAAAGAAGAAAAAAGATAATTAAGTGAAAGTGTTATTTTTGACTCACATTACTGTTATTCTTGTCGCTCATGGCACTAAAGGATTAATCATGGTATGTTTTTGGTCAACTGATTGGTTTGATGCAGCCAGCTTCACCGTGAGTGCGACTATGCATTTCTGAATTTTCACGAAGAAGCAGCTGCCAGGAGGAAGTCCTCATATTTCATGAAAACTATCTTGGCCCATTGGCTCCTTCACTTCAATTAGCACTCAATTATCCTAAAGGAAGGGGCTTAAGACTCAGCAGAGCTGGAAGATAACCTCCAATCTCGTTAGCAGGGCAGCAGCTGCCTGAATTTGTTCACACCAAATTGCAGCAACTCATTTTATTTCATTTGTGCTGACACTTTAAAAAGGCACGGGTGTCTTTTACATTTTTTTAAATGTCTTAGCACAGATTGAGAGCTACACAGTAGCCTTGAAACTGGTGAAATCCCTCCCTTAGAAAATATCTTTCATTCCTGCTTGAGAACAACAGGCTGCAGACCGCATGCTCATGTTTTTTCTTGTCGTGAAAGTGCATCATATTCGACTTAACATTTTACTTTGGAACAGGAACTACTGGACAGGAAGGATGACCGTGCTAAGTCAATGCCTTTAATTCTGGAGTTTTCATTTTCTAATAACCAATTTTTTTAACGACCCATGGAGATACAAGTTCCCTCCACCCTAACAAAGGAGAGTGTTCTTATGAAACCTTTTGTAAGCTGAAATGGTGCAAAATGAAGCAATTATCTCAGCATCCATCTTGCTAAAGGGTACACAAAATAAGTCTGGATAGAGCTCAGATGCTTACAGACAAGTTTAAACCTATGGGGCTTGTTGCCGAGTGTGGTTCCCAGGGGAGGAGCTTGGTGCAGCTTCTCATCTGCTTGGGGGTGCTTCTCATCACCAATAGCTCCTGCAAAACCAGTGCTGGATATTAGTTTTGCTTTTTGCTTTTCTTCTGTAAAAGCAGACATTCTCTTAGGATTCCTTTTGGTTACCAAAAATAGGTGCGAATGAATGTAGGTCTTTCATCCAAGCGAAGTGGCCAAAAGCAAACTTTTAAATAGTGGGAGATACCTGTAGTAAGTTAGGTCCTATTTCAGAAGTATGCCTTTACCGTGTTGGAAGGTATCTTTGCAGAAACAAACATAACCACACACAATTCTCACCCAATAGAATAAGAGCAGTTCCAAAGTAAGGGAATTAAAAATGGAGAGAACTATGCAGGCTGAGGATACTTAAGCAAAATGGTGTGGGGGGTAGGAGATGGGGATCGAGACCTCATGCAGTCCCCTGGGATTCGTGGAAAAGGGGACGCATTATGTGACGCTGGTAAGCATCAACGAGAATGGTGTCACAGAAAACCAGTTTCTTAGTATGAAACACATTATGTATGGCACTATAATTTTACAGCCATGTAAAGGTATGATGAAATTGAAACGATAAGACATCAAATTCAGGATTCTCATTCTTTAAAAGAGAAACCGATTTTAGGGTTCTTCCTGGGGAACTACATCAGATACGTTAACTGCAGTTATCTCCAGGTGATTACAGCAGACATTAAATTGAGTTTCAGGGAGGGAAAGATCTCAGGTGATTTCTAAAACAGAGTCTATTGTCAGCATGATGCTAGGCCCCCTGATATATCACCCAGGCAAATGGAATATTTCTAGTCCTCTGTACAGTAATTTTTGTGTGTCTCGACATGCATTATATATATAGGTGTTAATATGAGTTTATATTGACAAACAGAGAAATGTTGTTCATTAGATTTCTAATTTTGTCTTGACTTTTTTATGAGTCAGGCATTCCCAGAAGGCGATTCTTACTTTATTTATTTATTTTTAATTTTTTTACTGTGTTTTTTCCCCCATCACCATTTCTTACTTTAAAACTACAGGAGTCAATGTCAAGATCTCAAAGTGATATTTGTGCTTCCGTGTTCATTGCAGCATTATTCGTAATTGCCATGATATGAAAACCACTTAAATGTCCATTGTGGTTGAATGGATAAACAAAATGTGGTCTGTGTACACAATGGGATATTATTGGGCCTTCAAAGGGAAATCCTGCAATGGGTTATTATGTGGATGAGCTTGGAGGATGTTATGCTAAGTAAAATAAGCCAGTTACAGAAAGAGAAGTGATGCCCGATTTTACTTACATGTAGCATCACAAGTAGTCAGACTCACAGAGGCAGAGAATAGAATGGCGGTTGACGGAGCCAGAGCAAGGAGGAGGTGGCAGGATGAGGAAGTTCTAGACATCTGTTCTGCAACTTTGTGACTATACTTCGTACAGTTTTGCACATTAAACGTTGCGATAAAAAAGTAGCTCTTGTATTAAATGTTCTTAGGACAACTTAAAAAAGAGAAGGCAGAAGGAATCAGTATTTCAAACTTGCTCTTGCTACAAACTAACAAGAACAGGTTGAGTTGGGGGAGTGGAACCCTGTCTTTTAGTGTGTGTGTCTCAAACCCCGCCCCCTACCAGGTCCTGGTGTCTTCACTGCAGCCTGGTCCTTAGCTGTGTTGGTGTGCAACAAGGCCACCTGACTTGCTGGGTCACAAAACTAGTTGTCTGTAACGTCAGGTCTGAGAGTCAGGCTTCCAGTTTGCTGACCAGTATCTTTCCACTAAGCTGTTGAACAAGATTTTGGGTAAATTGATATTAAGCCTATTTATGAATGTGGGAAACCCATTTGATAAGGAAAATACCTTGCTGGGAGAAGAAGGTTCGGATTGTCTCATTTTTATTTAAAAACTGAAAGCTGGGCAGGATGGATGGAGTGTCTAGCTTTTGTTGATACCATTCCCTAGTAATTTTCTAAAAGCCATTGTATGTTAGCGTATCGGACTGCATGCATATTTTTAGGCCTTAATTCTCCATAGTGGCTGGACTAAAAACACACTTTTAAATTTAATAACTTAGGCTTTTAATCTGGGATATAGGTTTAATATCATTAGAAAACAATATTTGTTTGTAATGTGAAGATGGATGACTGGAAAAATTTTAGATTTAACAAAACCACCCAAGTGAGTTATGCCAGACAGACAAGATCGCTTTTCATTTAATATGTACAATCTGGCTTTTTACTAAATGATGCTTAAATATCAGCCTCTCAAATTTATAGCCTGAGTTAGTGCTTCGATCAGTGAAAAATATCATTTTCAACACTACCTTTAATTTTCCCTACTGTAAAGACCTGGCAGTTGCTGCTAGATATTGCTTAAAAGACAATAAATGAGTTCTGCATTCGGTATGATATTGTGAGGCAGTTATGCCCTTTCCCCCTACCACGTACATCTGAGCCAGGAGGTAGTTTCCCTGGAAAGTGCTGTGTGATTACAAAATCATTTCAAGAGGGAGGAAATCGGCAGATTTGGGGAGTTTTGAAACGCACAAGCAATATTAGGTGTGGATCCTATTCCAATCCCGGTTTTCCAGAAGGGAACTAGTTTTGGCTCCTCTTTTCTGGAAGTGCCCAGAATCCTTTGCTCAGCTTGGTTGGAAGGGTTCTTTCGCTCCTCCGACACATTAGCTTAGTCAAGCGTCAGCGCCGTGGAATGGGTGTACCGAGGCTGGAGAAGTTACCGCGGGTCTCCTAGAACACCTCCTGCCCACGTGTGCTGACGCGAGGAAAACTCTGGACTGGCCCTTATCAGCTAACAGGAGCGTGGAGAGTTATTCTTAAAAGTGAAAAAAATTAAAAAACGGTAGTGGGGATCTTAAAATGTTTTCCAGAGCTTTCTAAAGCTCTAAACTGTGACAGTGGCTTTATATCTCACGTGAGGTCATCAGAGTCTTGACCACTAAAACATGATCTGGTTGCATTTCCACACCTAAAATTTCTCTGATGCTATCTGTGTGTCACTTTCAGTGCTGGGTCAATGCCATGCTCCTGTGGCTATGGTTAGTAGCATTTTAAATTGTATGTACTATATTGGTTGGAATGGATGGTGAAGAATCTATAAGTAATCTTCGTGGTTTTAATCTTATTCTGTAAGCCAAAGAATCATGTCAGGTACTTAAATATAAATATTTTTCTAGTTTTCTTAATAAAGCAACTTATCAAAATAGGGTGGAAAGAGTGATTTTTTTTTAATTTGACCCATTAAATCATCTACAGAAATTCCTCAAAAATCTACCACTTACTTCTTTGTGTTTTCTGAAATTCAGTAGAACTTAACACTAATTAGATGGCAGTGTTTTACAAGTTTATCATACTGTTATCCAAGATGAAGTGACAAGTCAAACCCAAAAGATAAAAAAGAAAAAATTAACCATCAGGGTTGTATCTGGTTCTGGGCAGTACACTTGCAAAGGAGAGAAATCCTGCTCTTTTGATCAGAGAAACCAAAATAGCAAAGGAAATAAAACTGTTTCCATGAGGGATATTTGCAGAAAAGTGTTTGTTGTAGAGAGGTCTCTAGTAGATCTAAGGCCCTGTGTTCACATGGTATGTGCACAGCAAATATTGGTCGAATGCATTAGACAGGTTCTGTCGGATGCCCTAGGTGGCAGTAGGATGCATTCTGATCCACCCCAGGAGAACTTCCTGCCTTCCAGCTGTGCAAAGGAGGATGGGCATCCCTGGGGTGCGTTTGCAACCCGCGCGGACCCGGTGGCCCTTTGGAGAGGGTGCTAAGGAGAGGACTCAAAGAAGGCACAGAAGGTGGGGTCAGGTGACTTTGGTGGCCCTTTTTGATTCTGACATGCTGTAAAGTGATTGTTTATTTGTTGTTCCTGGATTCCTACTCAATTTCCTCATTCTGTTCTGACAAATGTTGAAGTTTTAACAGCGCCCTTGGACTTATTAAACAAAGTAAAAAAAGCTGCGAGATAAGGCGAGCCAGATGGCCCAAGCTGGGTCCTCCCTCGCAATGCGCCATGTGCGTGCAGCGCAGACAGCATATGTCTGTACTGCCTTTCAGTTGTTAGAATGCTTTTGTCAACTCTGATGGAATTTTGAAGGTTTTTTGAAAGCAGAAAGCACTTACTTTTTAAAGGATGAGTGTTTTCTTATAACAGATGGGTAAGATGTACCTTTAGAAGCTATTCTTTTATAAGTCCCTTGCTATAGGTTTAACTGCAACCCCCGCTAAAATTCATAGGCTGGAGTCCTAACCCACAGGACCTATGAGTGTGGCCTTATTTAGAGGCAGGGTCATTACAGAGGTATCAGGCTAAAGTGAGATCATCAGCGTGGGCCCTAATCCCAGATGTCCTTCTAAAAAGGAGACATTTGGAGACAGGTAGGCGTACGGGGAGAACGCCACGTGAACCTGAAGACAGGATGTGTAAGCGGAGGAGAGAGGCCTGGGACAGATGTTTTCCTCAGAGCCTGCAGAAGCAGCCCACCCTGTCGACACCTCGATCGGGGTCTCCTAGCCTCCAGAACTGCGAGACAATAAATTACCGTCGGCCAAGCCACTCAGTTTCTGATATTTCATTTCGGCAGTTCTAGCAAACGAATGTGCCCCCTATCACTTCACATCTTCACCGGATTGCTAAGAGGAGAAACATTTAGGAGATGAGAGAAAAAAAACGGCCTCGTCTAAAACATTTGTTCCTTAGATATACCTGGATTTAATTTTCTGAACAGTCCAGTTCCAATCAACACAACTCGTGACTGTTGCTGCTTTCCCTAACCAGCTGGGAAGATCGCCTCCGCCGGCGCACGGAGATCCCACATTACGCCGTGTGCTGTGCTCTGCAAACGATGAACGTAATTTTCTCACTTATGAGACACTTTCCATGCTGGGCACACACCTCTTGTTACACATCTTACATTGTGCGTGTTCGGGTTTTAATTTACATTTATATGTGTGGAATATTTGGAATGGCTGATAACACCCAGCGAAGGGGGGCAGGATGGGTAATTTACCTGAAGCATTTAGTCTGTTGCAACTTCTATTATTGCTAGCTGATCAACCCCGCTGTAGTGAAAATAGGAGAAAAAAAGTGTCCCCTTTAAACAGAGACTTTCTTCAAGACGTGCCCGGCTTGGGCGCGATGACTACCCTCCGGAGAGCAGTGCATGCGGGCAGTATTGTGTGTGAGCTGCACCCCAGGGAGGTGATTCTTCAGCGGTCTCTTCCCACCACCATCTGCTACATGGTATATTTCCTGCAAAATTGTGTTCAGGCGTGGAATTGGAATTTGCATCATTTCCAGTGGTTTGCTATGAGTCGGACGCTTGTTGGGCCTGTCTGCGATTTTCAGATCACCTGCCAGTCTTTTTAATCGGCCCTTCCTGCACTCACCGAGAACCTCAGGGTTGGTCAGTGGTATCAGAATGACCTCAAGTTCTCGAGTCGGTCATTCCAGTGAGGGTCCGGCCTTCCTCTTCCTCATTGTTGCAGAAGGTTTGATCAGGTTTGGGGCTGGGCGCAGAGGGGTGGCCTGGGGTGGGTGTGCTACCAGAGAGAGTTTGAGGCAGAAAGGACCAGAGGGGGTCCACAAGAGCCGGAGTTCTTTATAAGCAGAAGCCTGGCTCTGGAGCTTCTGGACACGCAGTCTCGGGTGGAAAGTGCAGGAGAGGGATCTGAGAGGAGACGGGGAGCTGGTGAAGGGGGCCTGGGCAGAAGTAGGCAAGGAGGGTTCCCCGAGACCTCTGCTGTGGTTTCCCTGGTGTGAACTGGGGAGGGTGCATCGGGCTCCTCTGAAGAGTTCGAATTGAGGAGACAGTCCTCGGCTTCTCTGCTGGTTAAATTCTTTAGTTAGGAGGAACAGAGGCTCCCCCAACCCAAATCCTCTGAAGTAACACAGTCTGATTACAAGGATCCGTGGCAGGCATCTCAGACAGGCAGCCTAGGGCCCTGGGAACAGCCACACGAGGAAGCCTGGAGGAGATGAAGATCCATCTGCGAAGAGGGTGGGAACTTCTGATTATCTCCCGGCTGCCTCGGCAGGATGTGTGGGTGCCTGTGGAAGTGCTGGCCGTTGATGCAGTTCCTGTCTCTCTCTGGTTCCCTTGTCCTAGACCTGCCTTTTGGCTTCCACTCCAATTCCAATTGTTTATCTATCATAGTATGTCTTAAGTTCAAAGCCTCACAAAGCAAGGATGGTTTTGGTTTAGTTGGCTGGACTGTCTGTCACCTAGCTACTGACCCAGAGTTGGGTCAGGTGCTATTATGTGGAGGTCACATGGTGTCTGCGTGGTGACTTATGGCTGGGCTGTGGGTTTGAAACCATTCTGGGACCTGGCTGGCCCAAACACAGCGTCCCGATCAGCCACAATTTGTACCACTGCTGGAGGGTTAGTTATAATTAGGTTATAATGGCCATAGGTTTTCTCTG
>PVKM010025339.1:0-19980 GCA_004027735.1 Carollia perspicillata | reverse complement strand
TTTTTTTTTTTTTGTATCTTTGTGTCTAAGAGTTTTGTTCCAGACTTTTTATAACGAATGAATATGTCAAACAAAAGAAGTTCTATTTATTATTATTATTATTACTACTGTTATTATTACTACTATTATTATTACTATTATTACTACTATTGGCCTGATGGCAAAATAAAAGATTGCTGAGGGACTTCTCTGTGTGTTAGATATTTCCATGAAAGCAATAAATTGACAGAGTCCTACTCTTACAAACCAGCAATTCCAGTTCCCAGAAGATTGAAAGATTTATAATATGAACTTATTCTGAATAAGAAGAGATAAACTGTTTGGCAATATGGTGACCCCAATATCAAGAAACTTGACATATTGTTCAGATTATTAGACTAAAACCAACAGATATAATAAGAAATGAGATATAATAAGAAATGAATAAAAATTCCAGGCCTTTGTATTCAATATTTATATAATCAATGGCTGGAGCAAGTGTAGATTGACAGGTGATTCTGTGAGAAATCCAAAGCACTATGATGGCACTACCTGTAGTAGCTAATATAAGTTTACAGCTTACTATTTACACAGGAGTAAAAATTTTACATACACAGATTCCACCAGATTCTTCTTAGAAATAAAAATTTCCATGGGAAATAATCTTGCTTAGCAAGCTACTTGTTGTTGAAAGTTCTTCCTGAGTGTTTGGATGTTGTCATGAGCCCAGGCAATATGAGGGTAATAAAACTGGTCTACTGAGATGAGTTTTCTTTTTCCCCTGATAAAAGTGACCAAGTAAAAAGTGAAAGAAAGGAAATGGAGTAAAGTCTGAAGGAGGAGCCAGTGGAAGATTCTGTAATGAAGAGGCCAATGGAAAGTTCAAAGAAATGAAGCAAATGAAGGATCTTCAAAATAGGCACTTACACTCAGTTGAACGTTATTAGCACTGATGTTTTGTAAGCTCTTTTACACCCATTTCCAAATCTCTAATAATTCTTTATTCAGAAATGCGTGTTTTGTACTGAGAAATCTGTTGCACTTGATACTTAGTTTCATGTGTTAAAGAATGGGGACTTTGCCCATTACACTAGGAGCTTGACCCAAATATCGTGTAAATATAATCACACTGGTAATTCAACATCGTGGAACTGCTCAAACTTTTACAAAATAGGAAAGAAGTATTCAAACTGATCACGTCTAAATCTCATGAAGCACTGAAGCAACTGGGTTATGTTATGAAGCACATATTGTGGTAGCTAGTTTGTACATATAATCTTATTTGATTCTTATTAAAACTCTGGAAAGAAGAGTTACTTTTGTCTATTTTACAGTTGAAGAGCGTGATGGCCATTTACACATGAAGTCTGTCCAGAAGGTATCCAGCAATATAATATGAAAAACAGACACACCTTGAAGAAAATACAAGTAATAAGAAACATTGTACATAGGACAATGACACCTCAGTTGCCTTCAAAGTAGGCACCTTGGGATTTCACACAGTTCTCCCAGTCACTATCAGCTGCCTCACTGTATCTTCCTGAATCTCATCAACAGGCTGAAATCTCTTCTCTTTCAAAGGTGATTTTGCTTGGGGAAAAGTCAGAAGTCCCAGGGCACACACCCTAGCCTGTAGGGTGTTGAATTGCCTGCATTATTTAACGTTTCTCCAAAAATCCCTGCACAAGATGTGATGCATGAGCAGGCACATTGTGGTGGTGAAACTGCCAATCACCAGTTGCCTATAGCTGCAGCCTTCAGAATTATCCAAATAGTTTCCATGAAGGAATGTTCAAGCTTAACACAAAATTTGATGCAGATTTGTTGCTCTACTCACTCAGTCATTTTGAATGCAATGGCCACACAATACACATGCTCAGTCAACAGCACCTACTGTACCCACTGGTACAGTGAAATTGTCATTATTTACCAATGCACATTCCAGTTTATTCTCCTTGGCTACCAGGTTACATCTATGTCATACAATCTGCACTCATTATATTAACAATGGTTGTGCTTTTTCTGAAAAGACCTCCTATATTCCTAATGGTAACAAGGCTAGTAGTGCAGGACTCTAGTATAGAACTGATGTCTCTCGGGCTTTGATACCTTGTAGTTAACTGCCATGGAAAAATACTTTGAATGCAATTTTTAATTGTATACTTGGATATATTTCACCAAGATCAAAGATCATAAAACAATTCGTTCTGGAAGATTAAGCATGTGAATGTAGTATATTCAATATTTTAGAATTTCAGAAGATTATATACTATTAAGGAATTTTAAAGGGCTAAAGATTTTTAACATTGAGAGTAAAAGACTTAGGATACAAGACAAGGATTATTTGTTAGGACAGGTAGCATATGTGATTCAACGTCAAATACATTCAACAATTAGAAACATGCCATAATAAAGAGTCCAACAAGATGTAGAAGAACTGTTCAGTTTTGGATGTGATTAACTCACCATCCATAATGGAATTTATGAGAAAAATTATTCAAATTTGAAATAATTTGAAGAGAATGGAAATATGATTTGTTTATTATATTTAGGACATTATTTATGAAATAATAGTGAATGAAACAGGAGATTCAAAATTATGCATTTCCATTTAGTTATGTTTGTATTTATATAGAAAATACTGAGACCAGGATATATAATCAAAATATACATTTTATGGTCAGAAGACAAAAATGAAGTGTATTTTATTCCATTAGTAATAAAATTCCAGTTAAAGGAACAATAAGATATTATGCACGTCACATGAGAATGGTTAAGTAAATATGCTGGTATGATAGAACACTAAGAAGTCATCTTATAATTGCATCAACCACTGTGTACTGTTTATTATTTGCCAGCCACTGTTACAAATTTTTGTATACATTAAACTTCCTGAAATCCCACAACTTTGCTATGAAGTAGTCAGTGTCATTAAACTCATTTTTCAGAAACTTTGTGATTAAGTAACTACCCAAGTTGGAATTGGGATTTATGCCAAATCTATGCTCTTTTTCCATCTCTAGCCTCCATTTTAAACTATTAAGAGGCAAGATGGTGAACTGACTACCTCACAGCATAAAATTCCATTTTGCCTTACACTCCATGCATGTTTCCAGGTCTTCAATATAATTTACCTTAATAAATTACATTATATAAATACAGAAATATATAGAAACTCCTGCCTCATTACTGAGTACCCAGAAATAGTGAAGACTGTCTTTTAAATATAGTGTGAGTTGAGACAAATTGCTGTAAAGATAAGAAAACCTCTCGAATGCATCAGAGAAACGCCTTGCTGCATTGCAAATAAATCCCCCTACTGAGGCAGCAGGATGGAAGTTCAGGCTATAAATAAAAGATGTTCTGGCACAAGACTTTTGGCAACAATTAATGTGAAGAGAAAGAACTTGGGTCCAGAGCATGGTCAGCAACCAGAACACAATACTTGGAATCCGCTTTTAAAAGCCATTAGAGCTCAACGGCTCTGGGAAGCAGTTTATCCCACCAGCTTCCGAGATTCTTCCATGGGATATACAAAGTTAAAATACAAAACAAAAAGAAAATAAAGTGAGACAAAATGAGATGACTCATTTCTCAGCAGCCATGCAAATGAAGTTGTGTATAGTCAAAGAGAAAGCAAAGAAGTGAAATCTGACCTGTACTATTCTGGCTCCACTGTTCAGAAAGAGAAGTATCAAGTAATAAAATACCCTTTGTAGCATGCTCACTTTTCTGGTCACAGACTCACTCTTCATCTGTTTATTCACCTGAGTATCCACAACACTAGTTTACCACCTAAGAAGGTGATACAGGTCCTTGAACAGACAATACAGTGGTCCAAAGGGGATACTCTGTGTCATCTACGGAGTAATACTACCAGGGATAAAAAATCCTTTTTACTTAAGAATGAATATCCAGAAAATAAGTAAAACTAATTTGAAGCTGATGACAGTATCCTGGAAAATAAGTAAAGAAATAACACTATAGGTAGAGAAAATACTTTTTTTAGAAATTATAATAATATTAGTTAATACTTTATAGCAATGTTTTGTGTTTACTATGCTAGGCTGAGTTCTGCTAGCTTTACATGGGTAGATGCTTTAATCCTCCACTCTGTCAGATAGTATTATTATTCCTATTATAGATGAGGAAAATGAAGCATAGAGCAGTTGGGTAATTTGCTTAAATTGACACAGCTATAAATACTAAAGTCTTGGGTGAGACCCAGAGGCCTGTCTCTACGCCATGTGTTTAACAAGAGGTCATATTATATTTTTCTTGAACCTTTCTCAAGTTACTGCCTTAATTCGTACTGTTCATAGTCAAATTTCTGGAAAGAATTCTCTATACTTGATGTCTCAAATCTGTATTTTTTCATATCATTCCAGGTTGTGGGCATGATCACTGACAATCATCATACTGCATAATACACTAAACACTCTCAACATTTTGTTAACTGACCTGTGGGCAAAACTGAAATTAAAATGTAGATTGGCCCTATATTTTTTAAATTGAGCACTTAACACAGAATGTATTTAAGAATGCTTAACATGAGGTGTACTATCGGAATAAATTTTAAGTGTAAAGTACAGTGTTATTAACTATGGGCACTATATTGTACAGTAGATCACTAGAACTTGTTCATTTTACATAACTGAACTTTTATAGCCTTTGGGAAACATGTTTTCACATTACCTAACCTTGGCATACACAATTCTACACTATGCTTCTATGAGTTTGATCATTTTGGATAATATCTTCCAGGTTCATCCATGTTGTTCATCCATGGCTAAATACTATTCCATTATATATGAATACCATATTTTCTTTCTCTATTTATCCATCAATGGACATTTATGTTGTTTTGTATCTTGGCTTTTGTGAATAATTATGTAATGAACATGGGAGTGAGAATACACTCTTTGGAATCTTGATCTCAGTTCATTTTGGGACATACTAAGTAGTGGGATTGCTAGATTTTACAGTAGTTCTATTTCTTTTTAATATTTGAAGAGCCTCTACGATGTTTTCCACAATGGTGGCACTGTTTTACTGTTTCATATACAATGACAGGATTCCAATTTCTCTACATCCTTCTAAAACTTATTACTTTCTGTTCTTTTGATAAGTCATCCTAACGAGTGTGACATGATATTGTTTTAATTCGCATTTCCCTGAGGATGGTGATGTTGAGCTCCTTTTCATACACCTGTTGACCATTTGTATGTATTATTGGAAAAAATGACCATTCAAGACTTTTGCTAATTTTTTAATTGGGTTCTTTGTTTTCGCTGTAGAGTTAGACAAAGTTTTATTTTTTTTACATATTTTGGATATAATTGCCTAATCAGATATACGATTTGCAAATATATTCCCCATAGGTTGTTTTTCATTTTATTAATTATTCTTTGTCAGAAGCTTTTAGATTTATATATGTCACTTGACTATTTTTGGTTTAGTTACTCATATTTTTGGTGTCATATCAGGATAAATCAACCAAGACAAATGTTAAGAAGTTTCTTTTTCTGCTTTCTTCTTGGCATTTTATAGTTGTAGGTCTAATGCTTAATTCTTTTTTTAAAGATTTTATTTTGGAAGACAGGGGAAGGAGAGAGAAAAAGAAGGAGAGAAAATATCAATGTGTGGTTGCTTCTTGTATGCCCCCTACTGGGAATCTAGCCCACATCCCAGGCATGTGCCCTGACTGGGAATCGAACCTGTGATACTTTGGTTTGCAGGTTAGCACTCAATCCATTGAGCAACACCAGCCAGGGCTTTAATTTCTTTTGAATTTCACTTTGTTTTTGGAATGGTGTTAATTAAGAGTCCAACTTCATTGTTGTGAATGTGGATATCCAGTTTTTTCACTATCCTTTGGTGAAGAGATTACATTTCCCCCATTGTGTATTCTTGCTCCCCTTTTGAAGATCAATTGTCTGTTTACATGTGGGTTTATTTCCAGTTTCCCTATTCTGGTCCACTGATCTATATGTCTGTCTTAATCCAGTACCATAGATTTAATTACTGTAGTTTTATAATATATTTTGAAATCAGAGAGTGTGATGCCCTCAGCATTGTTCTTCCTTTTATTACTTTAGCATTTTAAGATTTTTTATGGTTCCATATGCATTTTATGTTGATTTACTATAACTGTAAAAAACACTGTAATTTGATTGAGCACATATTAAATATGAATAATAATTTGAATAGTATAGATATCTTAATGATATTAAGTTTCCAATACATAAATATGGAATGTCATTCAATTTATTTCTATTTTCTTTAATTTCTTTCATCATTGTGCTACAGTTTGCAGGGTACAAATCTTTCACCTCCTTGGTTACTTTATTCTTTTTGACGCTTGTTTAAACAGGATTGTTTCTTTAAATTCATCATTAATATATAGCAAGAATTTTGCATATTGTTCCCATCTTTCATTTGTTTATTAGTTTTAAAACATTCTTTTCAAATGGGACCTTAGGGTTTTCTACATATAAGATGAAGTTATTTTCAAATAGGGATATATTTACTTATTTCTAATTTGAATGTCAGTTTGTTTTTTTTTTGTTTTTTTCTTACCTAATTACTCTGGCTAGAACTTCCAGTACTATATTTGATAGAAGTGGTAAAGTGGGGGGGGGCATCTTTGTTTTGCTTTTGATCTTTGAAGAAAAGTTTTAAACTTGGCTGCATTGAGTATGATGTTAGATTTGGGCTTGTCATATATGTCCTTTATTATATCAAGGTACATTACTTCTACAACATCTGTCTGGAAAAAGTCTAGCCATTGTTAATATAATGAAAATAGATTGCATAACATTAGTGTAATCTGGCAGCCAAGGAGAGGGACTGGAATTTGCATGTGTGAACAATGATGACTTCACTATCCTAGTCAGCAGGGGAAGTGAATGCTGCTGAGGGAGCATGTATATTGTGTGGACATTGCACTCAAAATGAGCATGAAGGGCAATGAATTTGCATCACATTTTGGGTTAAGCTTGAACATTCCTCTTCAGAAACTGTTTGGATGATTCAGAAAGCTTTCAAGGATGATGCAATGAGTGCAGTACAAAGAAAAGTGTGGCACAAATACCTGTGGTTCAACGTATTAGGAAGATGGTCCAAGAACTTGTTAAAGGTGATCCATGTTCTAGAAGGCCTGCAACAAGCAGAACACCTGAGAATATTGAATATGTACAGGCTGCAATCAACAAGACTGGCAATTGACAGTGAGAGAAGTAGAAGCTAATCTGAGCATTCCAAAAACTACTGTGTCTGAGATTTTGATGCAGGATCTTCACATGCAATATGTCCTGACACAATTTGTTCTGAAGCTTCAGCTACCAGAGCAGAAGGAATATTGTGCTGCAGTTGCTAACAACTTGATTCAAACTGCTACCAATCAACCAGATTTCCTTAAGGATGTAACTGGAGATGAATCGTGGGTCTATGGTTGATCTGGAAACAAAGGCCCAGTAGTCCCAATGAAAGTCACATGGTTCTCCATGTCTGAAGAATGTGTGGCAAAGTCATAGCAAAATCAAGACTATGTTAACTGTTTTTTTTTTAATTGGGAAGGTGTTGTGCATCATGAGTATGCCCCTCCAGGACAAACAATTAATAAGAAATTCTACCTCAATGTTCTTTATTGGTTGAGAGATACAATACAGCAAAAATGGCTGCAGCTATGGGCAACTGGTGACTGGCAGCTTCATCATGATAATGCAGCCACTCATGCATCATGTCTCGTTCAGTTTTTTAGTGAAACATCAAATCACTCAGGTGCAACAGTTCACACAGCTGAGATTTGGTGCCCCAAGACTTCTGGTTTTTCCCAAAACTATAATACCTATTGAAAGGGAAGAGATTTCAGACAGTCAATGATATTCAGGAAAATACAATGGGCAGCTGATGGTGATTCCAACAAAGGATTTTACAGAGTGTTTGAGCAGTGGAAGAGACGCTGGGAGAACTGTGTGAGTTCTTCTGTGTGCATACTTTGAGAGGGATGGAGGCATCATTGTTTATGTACAGTGTTTCTTGTCACTTGTATCTTCTTCAATAAATGTCTCTATTTTTCATATTACATGGCTGGATACTTTTTGAACAGGTCTTGTATACCTATTTTGTTGAGAGTTTTAATCATGAAAGAGTTGAGTTTTGTCTGTTGGGATGATTGTGATTTTTTCACCCTTCATTTTATTCATATTTTGGTTGAACCACACTTATATTCAAGGAATAAATCCCACTTGCTCATGTTGAATAAAGTTGGCCTAGTACCTTGTCAAAACGTTCATCAGGGATGTTGACCTGTGGTTTTCTTTACTTGCAGAGTCTTTGCCTGGCTTTGGTATGAGGGTAATTTTGACCTTGTACAATAACTTTTAATGTGTTTCCTTTTTTTTTTAATTGTTTTTCAGTACAGTTTTCTGTCTTTTACTTTTTTAAATTTTTATTTTAATTGTTATTCAAGTACAGTTTTCTATTGTTTACTCCTGCCCCAGTCCACCCCACCCTGCTCCCCACCTCCCTCCCATTTCCACCCCCCTTAGCTTTTGTCCATGTGTCCTTTATACTTGTTCCTATAATCCCCTTCCTTTTTCCCTGAAATTCCCTCCCCTCTCCCCTCTGGATACTGTCATCTCATTTTCTGTTTCAATGTCTTTGGTTATATTTTGCTTACTTGTTTGTTTAGTTGCTTAGGTTCCTGTTAAAGGTGAGATCCTATGGTATTTGTCTTTTACCACCTGGCTTATTTCACTCTGCATAATGCTTTCCAGTTCCATCCATGCTGTTGCATAGGGTAGGAGCTTCTTGAAATTTTTTTGAAAGATTTTGAGAAGTAATAATAATTAGGAATAATTTAATAGAGTTCACCAATTAAGCCCTGTGGCAAGAGAGGAACACAGAAACAAATATGTAAAGTGACTAAATGGATAAAAATATAACAAACAACCAAGAGACTTGTTTTAGATTTAATTAAAGACATAGGCTAAAAGTGAAGTCATGGAAAAGCACAGTACTTGCAAAAGCTCAATAAAGGAGTAGAAATGGCATTACTTATATGAGACAAAATTACTTTTAGTTAAAAATGTCATAAGATAAAAAAACAGAGTGTATAATTAATTACAAAAGATTTAATACATGAGGAAAGCATAAATGTATGTTTTACACATTTGACTAGGGAATTCAATTTGTTTGCATTTAAAGTAATTTGCCTTTTTGTTCATTGTTTTCTGTCTTGTCCTGTTGTTCCTCTGTTCTTCTCTTGCTATCTTCCTATGTGTTAATTTATTTATTACATCCTTTGACTCCTTTTTATTTTCCTTTTGTGCATCTTCTATAGTAATATATATTCTTTTGTGGTTACCATAGGCTTACCTGAAATATGGAATGATTGTAACAGTCCTACTCTTGTTTTAGCCTTCAACCTAAAAGTAAACAGCGTTTACACACCAATATTACAGTATTCAGTATTTGTCTATGTATTTGCTTTTATCAGCAAATTTTATAATCTCATATGCTTCATTGTTGCTGGTTAGCTTCCTTTCTTTTCAACTTTAAAAACTCCTTTGAATATTCCTTTTAAAGATATGTTATTTATTTATTTATTTTTAGGGAGAAGGAGAGAGAGAAATAGAGAAACATCAATTGGCTGCTTCCTGTACACACCCTGACTGGGGACCAAACCTCCAGCCCAAGCATGTGTCATGACTGGGAGGCAAACTGGCGACCTTCTACTTTACAAGATGACACACATCCAACGGAGCCACACCAGTCAGGGCTCCCTTGAGTATTTCTTTAATGCAGTTTTAGATTTAATGAACTCTGTTTCCTTTTGTTTGCCAGAGAAAAAAATCTCTCACTCTTCTTTATTGTTGAAAGACAGTTTTTCTGGGTAAGGTGTTTTTGTCTGGTCGATTTAATTTTTTTCTTTTAGTACTTTGAATATGCCATCCACTCTTTCTGGCCTACAAGGTTTCTGCTGAGAAATGCACTAATAATCTAATGGGGACTCTCGCACATCATGAGTAACTTTTCTCTTGCTGTTTTCAGAATTTACTTTATCTTTGACCATTGTACCTCAGTGTATACTTTTTCTTTTGTTTATTGTGATCCTTTGGGCTTCATAAATCTGGTGTCTACCTTCCTCATCTCCAAATACAAAGGAACTATTTTTTAAAGTAAGCTTTGTGCAGTTTTCTCTCTCTATTCCCCTTCTGGAAGTCCCATACTATGCATCTTTGTTCATTTGAGGTATCTCACAATTTCCTTAGGCTTCCTTTACTGTTTTTGTTTTTTTTTTCCCTTTGTTACTTTTCTGATTGAATAATTTGAAATAACTTGTGTTTGAGTTTATTGATCTTTCTTTTGTTTGATCAAGTCTGATATTTAAGAACTTTATTGACTTTTTTGGTTTGGTTATGATATAATCCATGTCTGAAATTTCTGGATTTCTTTTGCCTTCCATCTCTTTGTTGATACATATTTTTTCATGTATTATTTTCCTGATTCCATTTAGTGACATTACTCTGTTCTCTTATAACTCATGAGCTCTTTTAACATGATTATTTTCAATTTTTTAGGCATTTCATAAATCTCCATTTGTGTAGTTTTTATTACTAAAGATATATTTTATTTTGTTTTCATTGTATCATATTTCTGATTGTCCCTATTCCTTGTAGACTTGCATTCATGTATGCACATTTGTAGAAAAAGATCCCTCTTTCAGTTTCTATGGACTGGTTTGACAGGCAAAGATCAACACAGAATCTCATCCAGCTAGAGGTTCTGAACACCTGTCAAGATTTTTCTACAGGTTTGTGTGCTCCACTTCTATCTCTTGTTCCTGGGGGAGAAGTCTTAGGGTCGTGTACCTTCTATTTTTACAGAGCTTACTTGCCATAGTAAGCTGTCACTTCCTTTCCTGAGGTCAGTATTCTAAAATGCCAAGAATTTGGGGTGCGTGCTCCATCCTCTTCCCCCACAAGGGAGAGGTCATGGGTCAAGGTAATCTCTCTTGGCACTAAACTGTGCTAAATTGGGAGAGGGGCTGAAGTAGGTAGAGTATTGTTCTTTTTACCTGTTTCATTTGTTCTCAGTTTTGTGTCACCACAGGTACTACAGCTTCAAGCAGGAAGTCTCATTTTATTTATTCATTTATTTTTATTTATATAAAGTACTTTTATTTTTCTCCTAAAATCAATCAATAGCAGAGAAAAAGCACAACAGTAAAAGAAAAAAAGAAACTCAAAACAAAGTTACAGCTTTGTTTCCTTTCTTCCATTTAATATTTAAAGAAATGGCAGACATGTTATGTTTCACATAAATAACTAAAATGAGCAAAGGAGCATCTACTTGATTAACAAATGAATTTTCTTTGTTACTCATAAAGGTATTTTAATTCTTACATTGTTGAATCGGTGCTACTATTGGAGGATGAGGACTAGGACTTCCTATTCTGACATCTCTTTGAAGTCACTCCAAATGCCCTAATTTTTGAATGCTGCTTTTCCTTGACTTCCTAATACCATTGTCTTGCTTTCAGGTTGCTCCTTCTCAGTGCCTTTTGTATCAGTGTCTCAGTGCCTTATACTTTCCCTTGACTTTGACTGCTGCTACCCTTCCACATACTGCGCTAAAAATGGTTTTCTTCTAATCAAATTTTCTTCTTGAGTTATGCCACCAGATCCCAGGAAGTTAACTAATAAGCATATGACAATTAGGAGAAAATGAATACTATATACTTTTAAAGGTATATAGTAAAGAGAAAAATTTTGACTAGATTGTATTCCCAATTATGTGTTTATCAATAGATAAATTTTATTTGGCAATATCTGTATCAGGTTATTTCAAATACACAATAAAATTATAAGGAAACAAAGAATGAAATCAAAGTAGGCTTTGAAAAGTTGAACTGGTAATTACAGGATTAATGCCTAACTATTTTAGACTTAAACTCATTAAGAAATAGTTACAAAATTAAATATATTTCATTATTGTGCAAACTTGTTTAAATGTTCGAAGTTCAAATATAAGCCTTCCAAAACATTTACTCTTGACAGTATTAAGCCAATATCTCTGGAGAGTTGTTTTTATTTTATTTTAAAAAATAATTTGGAATGCAAAAAAGAAAACTCCTTCACTAGATTTCTTTTGCAAAACAAGAAAACATTCAATAATATTGGCATACTACAAATTCAGTTAATTACTGAATTCAGCTGTATAAAACTAAGCAGGTATTATTCAAATTTGTAAAAAGGACTATTAAATAAATATTACAGTATTTTCAGAGTAATTATACAGCTTTTCATAATATTGTTTTTAAATAGCAATTTTATTAATAGATTATTTCCCAAATTTATTTATTGGTATGTTAAACATGAAGTTATTATGTATCAGCTGTTATTCTAGAAAGTGGAGATAGAATAATGAACTAAACAGATAAACACTTATCCCTTCCTTGAGCTTACACTTTGATGGTAGAACACAGAAATTAAAATAATAATAATAATAATAATACATATTTATTGTTATAACTATTACTACAATATGATGCCAATTAGATAGAAACAACTGTTATGAGAGAAATAGCAAAGCAAATACAGAAGTGCCTGGCTTGGGACATAAAGTTTATTTTTACTGTGGCCAGGAAATACCTAACTTTACAAAACAACGAGATGGCAGTGTGACTACCAGAGAGTAAGAGTAGAAAGGGCCACTCTTTTAAGGGCTCCTGCTCTCAGTGACAGAGGCAGCTACTAAGCAGAAAGGTTTAGCTGAGTGACACAATATGATTCACATTTAAACAGACTCTTTCCACTTTTGGAGGCAAGGGCAGAGTTAGAGTAACTAATTAAGAGAACATGTCAGTAAACCAGCTAAGGATGATGGCATTCAGAAGGTGGCAATAAAAAATGTTAAGTGGTCAGATTTTAATTATATTTTCTTGATAGGGGAAACAGGATTTTCTAAGGGATTCATTTTCAATATAAGAGAAGAGAACATTCAAATATAAATGAAAGTCTTTTGCCTTGACAACTAAAAGAATAGACTAATTATAATTAAGGTAAAGGTGGAGGAAGAAATATAAGGTATTTGGTCTATGCTGAATTTAAAATGCCAATGGCTATTCAAGAAAATATATTGAGTTGGCAATTAAATACATAGGAGTGATTTGTATCAGAAAATCTTTCTGATGATGAATATTTGGGAATATTTACATTGTAGATTCTTAAAAAGATATTAGCCCGAACAAGAAGACCAAAGGAATAAGAGAAAAGTGATAAATTACAAAAGCTGTGTTTTTCCTTCTTTTCCTCTGTCAAAAGTTTAGAAGATAGAACGTATGAACAAAGGAGACATATGTTAGAATAGCAAATGTATAGTGTCCAGGTATCCAAATAAAGATGATGTCTTAAAGAGCAGAGAAGAATCAATGTTATGATAATCACTAAATTTGCTTACGTGTTAGCACATACCTCTGCAACCCCAGGAATTGTAACATGACTCAATGAATTCTAAAATGATTTCAAGCCCAAACATTTTATGAGAATCATGAAGATGTGATTTACAAAGTAGTGATTCAACAACATCGCATTTTCATAGACAATTGTTTTTAGTGCTATAAAATTATGACTTAGAGAAGGTTTGGGGTTGAAAAAGTCCCAGAAATAATTTAATCATATCCAAGCTCAAACTCATCATGTTAGAAATAAAAGTAATAACACCCCATTAGTTTCAGTGACTATGAAACATCTAAAAATTGGGGTCATCCTATAGGCTTCCAGGGACAGATTTATTATATTTTTCTAAAAATAAAATAATAGCAATATTTCAGAAGTTGTTATGAGAGAAGGATATTTTCTAATGAAAATTATTACTAGAAGGAACTTCATAATGACTTTTAAAATCTGAACATACACCTACTTTCTACTTTAAATAGACCTGAATTTGTTTTATCGATTAATTTCACTTACTTTTAATTTTTGTTTTGGCCCAGAGGGAAAAAAATAACAAGTTCAAATGCCAAGTTTTGTTTTAATTTGACACGCAGACCTGCAATGCAAATTACACCTCCTCTTCTAATCATTTCAGGAGTTCAGACAATGATATCACAGACTTCTAGTTCCTATTGCCTTCATCACAAGTACTCTTGAAAATCCAACTTTTAACACAATCCTGGCTGATTTCATCATCTTTTTTTTAAACTGGCCACTTTGAGCACATAACACTTCAGTGAAAATGAAAAAAGGTCAACTGGCTGGGGAGCACTACGGATGGCTGGGTGCTGAGGCTGCTTGGGGGCCAAGCTTTGTTAAATACGATGGGCCTTGCTGAGGGCATCAATCACTATCCAGAGATGGTGGGAAGCAAGAAGACTGCCACATAATATTTTGCAGATGGAAGGGGCAATATTAAAAAATCATATATTTGTGGCATTTTTCAAATTTTTTATGAAATTTTACATAAAAAAGCAAACTCTTTAAAATATATCATATTAGAGTAGCTATCAGAGCCCAGATTTCTCCCCTTCGTCTTTTACTTGCTGGATAATACACATACTCCTAGAGACAATGGCATGTGCTCTTCCTTGAATCTGGAATGTCCCCTTAATAAAAAACCTATATCATAGTTCAAACCCTTATTTATAGTCAAACCTCAGTTCTCAAATGTTTCCCATATGAAATAATTCATTTCTCAATCAAGTTTTTCACGGAAAAAATGTCTTGGTTGTCAAATAAAACTTGGGTTCTCGGCCCAACAACCCTTTCATGATGATATCTGCATTTCCAATGGGAAAAAATGATTTGGATTTTGAACAAATCACTGCTTGAACAGCCTTCTGGAACAAATTAAGTTCAAGAACCAAGGTTCCATTCTCTTCTACTTATTTTATTCCAATCAAGAGGCTCTCTTTCTTTTCTGTACTTTTATAACTCAATTATCTTATTCATAGCATGCATAATATTTATTATACATATGTTCTTGGAGGCCAAAGAGCTAATATTCTATAAATTTTGCATTCTACATATTGCTGGGTCAGTCACTTATCTAATAAATGAATTAATAAATTAGCATCACATCTGAACCTAAATGCACTAAATTTTATGTTTAAATAATGGAAATATTCTCACTGATTTAAGGAAAAATTGAAATTCAAATTCTCATATGAATGTTTTTCACTAACTTATAAAACAAAAATGTGCCAATATTTTTGAAATGTTACCTATATTATAAAATGCTGTGCTTATGCTACAGTAAATGAAAATACCAGTGGAATCTTAATTATTTATGAAAGTAAGGGCTTAATGAGACTTGAAAGCATTTTGGTAAGCCAAAGACTGTAATGCTTAACATTTTACTATTTGTTATTTCTGAGTCCCATTTTCACTGTTTTTAATTGAGTTTTGCTTTATATATCATAAAAACATACATACCTCATTAAAGCTTAAAAAACCAGGAAAATTCAAAGTAAATATTACATAAAACTC
The DNA here is from genome assembly GCA_004027735.1 of Carollia perspicillata. NCBI lineage: Eukaryota > Metazoa > Chordata > Mammalia > Chiroptera > Phyllostomidae > Carollia > Carollia perspicillata. The sequence goes on along the minus strand of PVKM010025339.1, from coordinate 4,507 downwards.
TTATAGTCACTGAGAAAATGGATGAGAAGTATAGAAAGGGGGCACAGTTTAAAATTTCAATTAAGTAGAAAACTGGATGAAAGGTAAGTCAGATTTCTATGTAGTATTTTCTTACAACTGCACGAGCATCTACAATTATCTCCAAATAAAAAAGAGTAATTAAATATGCTCATCAAATATAGCATTTCAGTCAAAACACATTATAACCAAGAATACAAAAAGAGTCTACTAAAAAACAAAAATTATAAAATCGTAGAGATATTCCTAAATCTGGTAATGGATGTTTACTAACAATGAACGACACATTATTTTTAATGGTGAGTCATTATAAACATTTTCTTTTTAAATAGGTACAAGAGAAGGAAGACTGCAATCAATGTATCTATTCAATGTTGTACTAAAGAACTCAGCCAGAACAATGTGATGACAAAAAAAGAACAAATTATGTTAAGATTATCTTTTCAGTCCTCCCCAACACTTTTCATGTAGGGATACACAGAAATTGCTAAAGGAATCAAATCAGTATCTTGCCATAATTGCAACCCATTTGTGGCACAGCGGTATCCCGCAACTGCCCGTTCAGTGTTTCCCAGCACTTTTCATCTCAGGGGATGCAGAGAAATTGCTAAAGGAATCAGATCAGTATCTTGCCACAATTGTAACCCATCCGTGACAAAGCGGTATTCCGCTACAAATGGTTAATAGATCCTGTTCTATGTAATAAAACACATTCTTTTAGAAGAAAGTGTTCACTTAGTTTACAGGATAAAGTACCAATATGCAAAACCGATTTCTTATATACATTTAACAAAACAATTTGAAAAAAAGTGTTTAAGATACATATGGAAATAATTATCTCTTATAAAATCAAAAAGTATTTAAATGTAGAAGTAGAGGTGGGTACAATACTTAATATTTAAAGAAAGTATCATCTCAAGAGTTAATCTGCAAATTAAATAAATTTCTAATTAAATACCTACAATTTGACACTGAAAGGTAGAGTCAGGAAGAGCCCAGAGAACTTTGTAATAAGAAATGATGGAGACAGATCTTACCAGACATTTAGAGTTGCAAACTTCATAAGTCTACAATAATAAAGAAAGTATGGTATTTTGTTATAAGATTGGCTAAAGATCAATGGCAGAATAAAAAGCCTGGGTAACCTTAAAATAAGGGTGAGAAAACAGTTTCATTGATCTTTTAAGCAATCTCTTGATTTATATTTTACTGCATACTGTTATATTCCAAACACTCCTCATTGGAACAGGAGTGTTCTATGGATACAGTTTTCCAAGATGAAATATGATTAAAATGTTTGCCAGATTCAATAACTTATCTGTACTTTAACCAGTCTTGGAGATTTGGAGATTTACAACCTGTGCTAGTATGTAAACCACCAGGAAGAGCTTCAGTAAAAGAAATGTTTGACCTTAATACATTTTAATACTTTTTAGGAAATGAAAATATGTCCCATTTGGAAAATCTGTGATTATACACACACCCACACACGCATATTCATTCCAGAGAATAGAGTGGAAAATATGATGTAGAAGAATGAATCCTTATGATGTCTTTATATCTTTTATGCTAAGGTTCACATGTAATTTTCTCTGCTCTTGGATGAGCTTTCCCCCTTCTCCAAAAGCATCCTTGTTAAGCTGATACATAAAGCTGAAAGCTATTATTGTATTTAGAATATATACTTATGCACCAGAAGTAGTTATATCTTTTCAAAATTTCCTCTAAATAGTTTATTACATTATTTTATACTCCTTTGCCTCACCAGGAAGATAGATGACAATTGCCTATGGGGCAATTCTTGTTCATCTAAGTAGCCACAAAATATGTAAGAAAGTGTTTAACATACCATAGACACTAAATACATGTCTTTGAAAGAATGATAATATTAATTGATTACATTACTAACAACTTGATTATTCATATTTTTGAGCCAAGGAGCAGTGCAAATACATCCTTTCTCATCATATTTTTGCCACATACTATTTTATTCATACTTATGTGTGTCTGATTTTAATACATAGTATGATATTAGCTTTTATAAGATTTACTCATTATACATCATTCTTTAGGACATAAAATTTTATATTTTATAGCACATTTTACTTTTATATTTGTGTAAGAAACTTCTAGTTTTTAACATTTTTACACTCTATTTTGACATCACATGTATTTATTATAAATGTGTTTTATTTAAGAAAATCCATGAAGAGATTTCTCTAAATTACTAAAAGTCTCATTTGAAATTATACATGAAAAAAATCTTATTTTAAAAATCATGGCCCTGGCTGGTATAGCTCAGTGGACTGAGCATGGGCCTGTGAACCAAAGGGTCACTGGTTCAATTCCCAGTCAGGGCACATGCCTGGGTTGCAGGCCAGATACCTAGTAGGGGACATATTAGAGGCAACCACATGTTGATATTTCTCTCCCACTCTTTCTCCTTCCCATCCCATCTCTCCAAAAATAAATAAACAAAATATTTTTAAAAATCATGTACACAATGGTATAGAATAAAAAAACTTACCAGGATTTAATATAAAATGAATTAAGCTAATTTAGTCCTTCAACAGTTCTATATGCTGACAGACTACTGCAGACCAAAGCTTTTTAAACCCTGTTATAGTTTACATATTTTGAAAGGTTACATTCCTACAATTACAATACATTATATACTGAGGAACACCATTTCTTTTCCTTAACACCATTTAAACATAGTATCTATGAAATAAGGTTAAGTAAGCAAAATAAATACATGAAAAAACAGTAAAACTGGAAGAAACTAAATATCCATCTAGCTCAAATTCTTGTTTGTAGAGAGAAGGGCACTTAAACCCACAGTAATGAATTGAGCTTTGCAAAAACATTAGGAAATTCTATTTCCTGACTCCTGCACAGGCAGAGTCAGCAATGGTCTAGCAAGGCCAAGGGAAAAGTCACACATGAAGCTCTTAAATCTGATTGCTTGGAGACTAACTATAATTTCATCATAGAGGCTCTTATTGAGATTTTTTTTCTCTAATGTGACATAATTCATTTTCAAGTAGTACTTCTCTGTAACTAAAAACCTGGGTTCTTTTTCTCAGAAACCCAGTAAGAATCTTTAATTATTTTACTTCATTTTTGCTTGCTTTTAGACAGAGAAGTGGTAATTTTTTCCATGAATCTGACACTTCTATCAACACAGGTATCCTAACTCTGCTCTCCACTATACCTGTTACCAGTGCCTAGAACAAGCATGATAGGAACCAAATAAATAATAATTAGAGGAATAAATTGATGAATAAGAGTGTCTATACACTCAGTGTTAATTTGTTTATCTTAATGTTTATAATTAAAATATAATTAAAACCTGCACATATGTATTTTTTCTTAAAACCACAGAGTATTGTGTTTTCTTCTTAATCCTACAGACTATAATTTGCCTAATTGTGAAAGTTCCCTGTCTGTTACACCACCTAGCTCAGCATTCTCAGAGACGTTCATGAAACACCTGATGCTCTACTGTACAGCTGCATATCTATATTTTACTACAAATTATCAAATTGATCAATCCCACTGTAGATCTATTAATTTAGATTACCAGGTTTATGTAATATGGGTTCGGAATTCTAAATTTTGAACAAATATTTACATATTTTACAGTTTAAGAACCTAGGCTTTTTATTCTTCTTTGATAGAATTATATATATGACTTTACACTGATAAAATTAATGTTTTATATTACTTCTGAACATGAATGTAAGAATACCTATGTTCCCTTACTATTGTCTGGGTCTGAAATTTAATAAATGTGACTTAATTAGAAGGCCACTAATTCTATGAGTGTGACTGAAAATTGTGTCAGAGTCAACAAAGCCTTCTTACATGAAGAGAAATAAATGTCGTGCAGCTCAGAGAAAAGGTCGATTTGGGGAACGGGCTGTATCTGAATCCTCTCAAACATCAACAAGGTGACTGACTCTAAGCAAATTACTGAATACGTGTGACTCTGTTTTTTGTTTATAGAAAAAAGAAAATAGTCTCACTTAGTAAAATTATTGTAAGGTTTTAAGGAGATGCTTTAAGAAATCACATAAAACCTGAACATTTCTGGTATTAACATTAACATTTTTATGTTATATAGAAAATTTCACAAAATATCTTCTCTGATTCCCTGTATATTTAGGAAAACATTTTGCTAGGTAATCAACCTTAGGTCTTCTATGTTAGGACTTTCTATTCTAGCCAATATTCATATGTTGGTATAATTCTTATTACTTTTAATTATAAAATGTTCAGCTATTGAGTCTTATTAGGCCATTTTTCTCAATCCCTTTGCTTCAAAGCAAACTCATAACATACATGAAATATCAAAATACATGAACTATTTGATTACATTTATACTGATGTGTCAGAACATTATATATATTCATATGATATATATGTGTGCATATATATTTATATATATGATATATACAAGGGGGCACCAAAACACTGGAAAGTATCT
>PVKM010025338.1:0-20015 GCA_004027735.1 Carollia perspicillata | reverse complement strand
GAATTCTTATCTTCTCCCACTCAAATTGCTAAAGCCATAACAGTCACAATTACCTCAGCCTGGCTGTGGCAGTGTGGGAGGGAACTCTCTTAATTTTATTGCTCAGGGTAGACACTGGAGACCAACAAAACTTTCCTTTAGGTGTCTGAGCCATAAGTCAGAAATTGGAGGTATTGGGTGTTGGCATTCTCCATCAGCCTCCCCTTGCCTCTCCTGTTTCAGCCATGTCTCGAAACACCATTAGTTTAGTAGAGAAATAGAGCTTAAAATTGGATCAACATTAAAAATATTAGAAATGCCAGTGTCAACCTGCTTCCCAAATAGATGAGGCTCAGAGCATCATTTGAACATGACTGGCCGAGACGTGAGGAGAGTCTATTGTTTTTGTAATAGGCAATCTTAGACACTCCCTGGGAATTTTCAAATATCCCTTATGAAATGGAGGGGCCAGAAGAGCAACGTGATTACTTCTGTATGATATGTGGCTGAATCTGAAGCCAGATGTTCATGTTTATGTTCAAGAAGAATGTATGTCTCTGCTCACGCTAACTGTTAAAAAAGCAAAAGATTTATATGATCTGCAGAGAAACCAGAGTATTCACATTAGCTGTTGAGGATATGGGAGATAGGTCTCAGTTCCTTTCTCTAGGAGCTAGTGACCTATTAAGGGAAATGAGAGGTAAGCCATAATAATCTGTGCTGTGAGGGGAAACACTGTTCACTGCCTGTCTCCCACAGACCAGGCCTTGAGTCAGGCACTTTTTGCAGGGACATGGCAAGATGGGAGAATTATCTCCATTTCTAGGGAAGGAAAGAGATGTTTAGAACAAGGTGCCCTGGCCAACAGCTCGTTACTAGTGTGACAGATTTAAGCTCCGGTGGTCCTCACGGCAGACCTGCAGTCTCTCCCCTATGTTTTATTATTAATTCATTGGGATTCCATTTGACATTTAGTGGCTTAACTTATTCAGTATCCCTCTATGGGATTTAAAGGTTTATATAATCCAATATAAGCCTTTATAAACCCATGTAATCCCAAATTGGAATTTAGCTCACCAACTTGCATAGTGTTTTGAGAAGACAATTTTGACCTGGGGTATTTTGAAGAATCTTGGGCAAATCACATAATTTTCAACAGTTTAAAAGGAATTTGCAAAACAGAAAGCTTTGCCCATTTTTTGAAGCTTTTATGTTTGTGGAGTGAGACTTATGGATGGTCTTTAGGAGAGGGATAAAAGAGGGAAGGATATCATTATTTGGTAATAAATAACGGTTTTGAATTTTGATTTGGCTGCTTCAAAATGGCTGTTTCCACTTGGCAGGAGTTCAGTTTGCTGTGGCTACAAAAGGCCAGTCTTGGGAGAAGTGCTTATGATGGGGAAGTAAGAAGCCCAGTCTAGTTGCCTTGGTTAGGCCTTAGTTGGAATACTGTGTTCAGTTTTGGGGAATACACATTAAGACAAATATGAAGCAATTAGGACACATCCCGGAGAAACTGGATGGCAGTGGGGAAATGAAACCTGGATGTTTGGAGGAATAGGGCTGTGTAGCCAAAGAAAAGATGTGAACGGCTGAGACAACAGTGTTCAAATATTAGAAGTAATATCTTATGGAAGAGGAACGTAGATTTATTCTCTGTGGTCCTGAGGGAGAATACTAGAAACAACAGTTTCTGAGGAAGTAGATTTGTCCTTACAAGGAAGAATTTCCTGTTATACTTGCCCAAATGCATAGTTTGATTTTTTTTTTGTGTGTGTGTGTGTGTGTGTAAGAAAGTGATGGATTCCTAGCCCCTGGCAGTGTTGGCACATGGGTCAAGTAACTACTTGGTAGAGCCACTGGAGAGGAGACTCAAGGGTACTGTGGGGATTGGATTTCATTAGCATCAAAGTCCTTCCCAGCCTTGAGCATGTCAGCAGCTACTGGACTGTCCTTTCAGGCTTTACCTCCACCTCAGTCACCAGGGTTGGGATATGCTTTTGGAGGATGGTTGGACGACAGGGGATGAAGAATCCACAAAGGCAGAGCAGCTACTTGGACCATTTTAATTTGGTCTGCCATTTTTATTTTGCCTTTCTTATGTACTCACATGCTTGCCTTAGATTGTAGGCACCAGAGGCCTGCAGCTAAAACTGCATAACTTAGTATCCTTAACTTAGCACACCATCTGACACAATTGTGTTCTTGCAAATGTTACCTGACAATGATTTTGTCAAGTCTCAAGTCAGGTATCCAATACTGTCAGCTGCAACAGTAAGACAGTCTAATTTGGCTCCATGTACAAACTCTAGGTTTGTAAAACTTGTGGCTGCCTCTTCTCTCTCTCTGGGGGAAGATAGAACTTGAATTCTTTTCCACGTTCTAATGAGATGGAAATTTCAGGATATGAGAGAGAGGGAGGGAGAGAGAACTGTTCAAAGGGTTTCACACACAATTAAAAGTAGCCTTAAAAATTACCCATATGCTTGCCATACTGCTCCCAGCTCTGCGTCAGGTAGGAATCGTCAGCTGTTTTCAGCCTCTAACCTTTTCACCTCTTTTTAAGGACCAAAAGTGATTGATAGGAGGTTTTTGCTCATGTCCTATAGCTGAACTCTTGTAGATTCAACAAGTAAATATCCCATCAAAAGGAGCGGGAGCTTGACCATTTCATTGCTTTCCTCAGGGAAGACACTGAGGGCTCGCAGTGACATCTAATCTTCAGTGACCTCCGTTGTCACAGCTAGGAGCAGGCTTCTCAACAATTCTCTAACCAGCCGGGAAGTATTATTTATAGAGAAAGAGGCATTGTAAGCCTGGTATTTTTTGGGCACTTCCTATTCCCCTCCTCATTGTGGATATATCGCCCATCTTTTGGAAGAGACCCTGAGCGCTTGCCCAGAGCCTGTTCTCTCATTTACTTCTGTGAATTGATGTCCAGGGTGTTAGGTTTATGGAGATTTTCAAAACCCCACCCAATGCATTTAGAGAAAGAGTGGTGCCGTGTGGATTATTCCCAGGCATCAGGAACCGTCTGAGCCTACTTAGAAGGCTTGCTTTCCCTTGCCTATGATTTACAATAGCAGCTAAGTCCTTGATGGGAAGGTGTTCTGTACAGTTGTGGGTTTTACTCCAATCTCTGGGCTCTTTTATAATTAAAACTTGATTACTTCATAGTTATTAGAACTGCATGAGTCTCAACTCAGTTTGTTAACATTATTCATTTGCGGTGGAGATATATATATATATATATAGCTATATATATATATATATATATATATATATATATAGCTTAGAATCTTAAAACATTGCTTCACACAGAGACACCATCTCAGGAAGATCTAGTCTGTCTCAAATAATAAGGAAGTTGAATATTTATATTTTGTACTTTCTCCTCACCACCCCTAACATCTCTCTCTATACTAAATACCATTTCCTTTTTTCCCTCTCTGCATATCTCCTGCCCTATTAAGAAATGGCCCAATTCTCATCCTGTTTTCCAGTAGTCCTTTCTAGAACAGTGGCTGATAATGGTTTAAGTTAAGGTATCAGTTCTCATGAGGTTATTTGTATTTTAATAAAAAGCATTGAAAGTTAAATATCTGAAGTACTGAATCTCTAAGGTTAAATTTTGGACACTGAGAAAATATTTTAGATGGAGACAGAGGGAGTTGGGTCGATAACACAGGACACGGGACAAGCAGGGCTCTCCCTCTGGTGCAGATCTGTGTGGCTGGTGACAGGTCTGGATTAAAGCAGAGACAGCATTGCTGTGCAGGCATGTGGAAAATAAAAGAGGTCTCTGGTGAGGACATTGATTGGCCTTGGAATAGAGAAGATCCAGGATTTTGACAAATTATTTAAGCTTTTATGGGGGGAGGGATAGAGGAGCAGGTTGAGGAGCTCATACTAAGTATGAGGAGATGTGAAGAATCAGAGATAGGGTACCATGGTCTCTACTTTCCAAGGGGTCATGCCCTGTGTTGGGAGGAAATCAGGCACATTGGTGAATAGACTGGCCTGGACACGCCATATGGAAAGAGTTATCACAGAGGTACAAATAGCATGCCATTAAAATGTGGGTTCCATTCTCACTGGGATATCTAGAAAGGCCTCTTATAGAAAGTAAAATTTTAGTTGAACATAAAAACAAACTGAACTTTGAAAATGTGTGCTTTTGAAAGAAATGATTTGAGTGAATGCCTGTGCTTTGTTTGAGGGAGAGAAGTGTGCAGAGGCTGTAAGGTGAGCGTGGTGCTGTCATCTGGAAGACAGGGCTTCAACCCTGCAGGGCTTTCCGTGTTCAGTTGAGTGTTTTATATTTCAAATAACATAACAATCACATAACAAATTATGTGATTTGTTCACGTTGGAAAGCCATTTAATATTTGAGCAGGGGAATAATATTCTTTAAGAAAATAACTATGACCTGGGTGGATTGAAGGTGGGGAATGACATACTCATTTGTCCACAATTAGAGGAAGAGTGAAAGATTGCCTTTAACTCATTAGACGTATATTGTGTCTGCAGGAGCAAAATAAGCAAGATTATCTTAATCCATAAATCCTCTGCTCACATATGAGTTCTTTTCCATCATGGAGCAAATATTTGGCAGCCAAGTTATCTTCAAAGTAACAAGAGCAAAAACTATTTGGAATAAATGTCTCAGAACCATTTATTACGCTGCACAGAACTGTGAGCAAATAGGATTGAACTAAAGCATTTACTGTGGTGTGGAGAGTGGTTCTGCAGGGGCTGCCACACTATTATCTGTACTTTTATCTTGGTTCAACTCTAGCTATTGCCACTACTATTACTCAAAAACCTGGGGTGTCAACAAGATAATCGAAATAACAAAATGGGAGTCAAGAGTTTTTCTGCCTGTTTCTTGAAGTTTTAGGAAGATTGTTTCCTTTTGTATTCCTTACATTCAGAATGTAAAAGCCTCCCAGACATCTAATCTTTAAGTCACACATTTTAAAAGGCAGTGAAATTATTTTGCAGTTGCTTTTCAGTTTCAGGCAAGTGTTTTGTGGGCTTCCAAACACTTCCTCCTGAATCTACTTATAAAAACGAAATAATACAAAGTAAATGCCATATAATCCCAACTACATTGCTCTGGTATAAAAATCCTAACGTAGCATGATAGAAAAAGTTTCTGAATTAGAATTTTAGAGATCTGAGTTCTAGCCCTATTGTGAGGAATGCCTATCTTGATGTTTTTATCACATCTTATATTTAATTGTGAGGATTAGGATTTTTCTATATGGTTTCCACGCTATTCTGTAGTACTGTCCATATTATTTTTCCTTATGGAGTCTAGAAAATGGGGAGACACATGATAAGATTGTGGTCAACACTTGGGTGGAAGTGATGTCTGTTACCTTTGGGCCAGAATATCTAATGCCAATGTGAGGCTCTCCAGAATTTTTTCTCTCTGCAGTGATGACTGATAATTTTCCAGGTAGTGGTGGCTTTGTCAACCTGGATCCGTAAATGAGGACAGTGAAAAGCAGAACTCCTTGCCAGTTGACAATGGGCATGTACCAAGAGCAACCTTTATTGTTTTAAGGCGCTGGGATTTGTTTTTTACAATAACATATATAATTAAGCTTATTCTTGATTGGCATGGTCTCTACAGGGTACTTATAGCTAATGAATGGGGAAAGGCCCCAGACATATAAAAGATATTTCTTTTCTTAAATTAAAATTTTACTGATTTTTCTAAAATAGATGTCAAAGTCTGCTATGAGGGGTAGCAAGTTTCTTACACTGGAATTATTGAAATGTAGATTGGGCAACCTCTTGAAGGTAGTGCTGTAGAAATTAGAGGTAGTTGCCTGACACAACAAGAAATATAGATTTATTTGGTCTTCAATCCCTTTCTGATACTGAGCTCCTAAAACTCTTGGAATTTCCCAAGTGATGAGGTGGGTGACGGTGTTTTCTGTTACATTAATGAGGTAAGTTTTGGGAAGCACCTAAGGGTGGGATTGGTTGTCAGAAAGGAGCCAGCCTTGTGTTTAGAGGGCTGGAATTTTCAGTTCCACCCCTGCATGTCCAGGGAGGAGAGAGGGGCTGGGGGTAGAACCAATCACCAATGGCCATTGGTTTATTCAGTCATGCCTAGGTAATGGAGCCTCCATAAAAACCCTACAGGAGGGGTTTGAAGGAGTTTCTGGGTTGGTGAACATGGGGAGATTCAGGGAGGGGGATGTGCTCAGAGGGCAGTGAAGGGCTCCATCCTTTCCCTATTCCTTGCCCCATATATCTCTTCTGACTCTCTCTTCCTGAGTCGTATTTTTTTTATAAGAAACCTGTAACCTAGTGAGTCAAATGTTTCTCTGAGTTCTGTGAGCCTCTTTGAATTAGTAATTTAATCAAACCCAAAGAAGGGGTTGTTGGAACCACTAGTTTATTATGAAGTCTATCCAGAAAGTATCTAGCCACATACTATGGAAAATAGAGACATTTATAGAAGAAGATACAAGATATAAGAAACATTGTACATAGGACAAGGACTCCTCAGTCCCCTTCAAAGTAGGTACTCTGGGACCTCACACAGTTCTCCCAATCACCATCAGCTACCCTGTTGTATTTTCTTGAATCTCATAGATGATCTGAAATCTCTTCCCTTTCAAAGGTGATTTTAGTTTTGGGAAAAGCCAGAAGTCACAGGGTGCCAAATCTGGGCTGTAGTAGGGCTGAGTCACCCTGGTGATTTGATATTTCATCGAAAAACTCTGCATGAGACATGATGCACGAGCAGGCTTCTTGTCATGATGAAACTGCCAATCACCAGTTGCCCATAGCTGTGGCCTTCTGAATCATCCAAATAATTTCTGCAGAGGAATGTTCAAGCTTAATGCAAAATTTGATGCAGTTTCATTGGTTTACTCATTCAGTCATTTTGAATGCGATGGCCACACAATACATATGATCACTCAACATCATCTACAGCCCCCACTGACTAGTACAGTGAAGTTGTCATTGTTCACACACACTCATTCCAGTTCATTCTCCTTGGCTGTCAGGTTGTGTCATTATTGCTCAAACTGTTCTCATGTTAACAATCATTAGACTTTTTCTGGATAGACCTCATATAGCAGGTCATTCAGAAGCACAGGTGACAACCTGGACTTGAGACCGCTGTCTGAAATGTGTTGTGTACAGTGGGGGTAGTCTTGTAGGAGTGGGTGCTTAACCTGTGGAATTTCTGCTACTATCTCTGGTCATATAGTGTTAGAAGAGTTGGATTATAGGATACCCAGCTGGTTTCTGAGAATTACTTGGTGTGGAGAACCTCCCACTCTGTTCCCCAACCCACCTTGCACCCATGTTGGAATTGGCACTCACATCTTAAATTGGATTAGAGAACTTCAAGGTCCATTCTAGTTTAAAAGTATTCATATTTGGAGCTCCTGAGGGTAACTATTGCACCTCACATTTGTGCATTGAGTATGGTATATGAAGTGCTTTCTCCAGCGTTAACTTCCTTGCTCTGCTGTGAGAACAAGAGTTATTATTTACCGTGCCTTCCATGAAAACTTGAACAGGTGCTAAGAAAAAATCATTTGGAGAAATACACTGATTCTTAACCTGAATTCTATAGCTTCTCTGATAGCTGTATAGTGATATCTCATTGTGGTTTTCATTAGCGCTTTCCTGATGACTAATGATATTAAACACCATTTCAGTACTTATTTGCCATCTGTTATCTCTTCAGTGAACAGCTCCATGTTTTTTGCCATTTTTTAAGTGGATTATTTATTTTTTCACTGGTGAGTTTGGGAGTTCTTTATAGATATTTCTGCTCTGTTGGATATGTGGTTTGCAAATATTTTCTCCTAATCTGTAGCTTGTCGTTTCATATTCTGAAAGGGATCTGTGACACAGTAAATGGTATTGATTTTGATGAAATCTGGTTTATTTGTTTTTCCTTTCATGGATCATTTCTCTCTTGGGTTATTGCAATAGGCCCACTGTTCTCTCTGCTTCTTCCCTTGCCTCTCAACAGCCTTTTCTCAAGAAAGCAATGAGAATGACTCTTATGTAAAATGCAATTTTTCACTCAAAAGTCTCCAAGTTTTCCATGTCCCTCAGAGAAAAAGCATCAGTCTTGACAAAAGCTTATGTGGTCCCTAATGATCTCCATAATCTCATCATCTCATCTCTCCCTGTCTTGGCGCTGACCACACTGGCTTCCTTCATGATATTCATACAGGCCAAGCAACCCCCGATCGAGGACTTCAGCCTCTTCATTTTGCCTGGAAAAGGGACCCCTAGCTCTAATCTCCCTTATTGCCCCCTGGTCTCACTGACACAGGACCTTTTTAGTGAAGACTTCTGTGACCTCCCATTTAACATAGAAGTGGCCTCATTTCCTATAGCCCCAAATTCAGGTTCTTGCTTTATTTTTCTGCATGGTACTTGTCAACATCTAACCTACTCCATATATCACTTATTTTTAAAAATTGTTTATTTTTTCCCCTAAATTAAGCTCCTTGAGAGAAAATATTTTTATCTGTTTGTTTGTAAATGTTCAGCCACAGGGTCTAGAGAGCCTGGCACACAGGAGAATCTCAGTAAATATTTACAGAATGAAGAATGAATGAAGAAAGGAAGGAAACACTATATAAGTCCCAACCTACCTTGCACCTGCTGAGATAACCCCCAAGGTCCCAGCTTGGAGAACCTGAGCCGGTGTCGCTGGAATCATCTTTCCTTTTCTGAAGACAGGTTCATTTCTTTTGGGAATTCAGGGTCTAATAAAGATGCCTTAAGGATCATTTGTCTTGGAATGGTAGAATTAGAATTTCTAATGAAATTTTGACTTCTACTGAAGTAATGATTTTCAATGGTTACTAATGCTATTTGTTGAAAGGCTTATGGGAACATTATAGTGGAGGGACAAAGCCAACAGCACCTGAAACCACTGGTACATTTAAACATCATTAAAAATGGGACAATTTTATGTGTGTCTTGTTGTGATGTAATAGGACGGTAAAAATAATCTTGCAATAATAAGAAATTGAACTAAATATAATCAATTCCTTAGATTTAATTTCACATTTACAAGGAAATACAGGTAATAGGGGAATACATTAAATGATGTTACAATCCACCAACTGAAATTGGAAAATTCTACAGGATAAACAACTTAGTTTCTTTAACAAATAAATAGCAATAAAAAAGGTAGGGATGAGGGGACTGTTCTAGGCTTAAAGACACTTTGACCAATTGTAACATATGGACCTTTTTTGGGTATTGAAATCAATGGGCCAGGTATAAAAAAGACATTTTAACACAGGTGGAGGAAATTGGGTATGGCCTGGTTATTAAGTGTTATGAAGAAATCTGTTGGGTGACATAGTATTGCTGTTATGTTAAAAAAAGTTTTTGTCTGCTGAAGATAAAATACTGCTACATTTAAAGAGCAATGATATAGTACCCGAGATATGCTTAATAATCCTGCCCCTCAAAACAGCTAAACTAAATGAACAAAAAGCTAAGTGTGCGTGTGCATTTGTGTGTATACAGAGCAGGAATGACAGAATATTAATAATTGTTGAAAATTTGGCAATGGGTTCATTAAATTGTGTTCCTATTATACAATTCTCTTTACTTTGTGTTGGAAGATTTCTATCACAAAAGGGCTTAAAAAATCTTCTTTACAGCTTCTCTTCCTGGGATTCTCCAAGAAACAGGAAGGTTAATCTCACCAGCAAATCTTCACAAGGCTGCATCTGTCTGATCTTTACTCTCCCTGTGCCTGTGACTTTAAGACATTCTGTGGTGCCCCTTGAAACTTGGATGTACCTCAGTCCAGTGGGTATTTCTAATGTTAGCAGTGACTTCTGGGAGTTTACTTCCTCCATGTACACCAGACCACCCATTGCATCATGGCCACTGCTTCAGAATGAGGTGTCTTTAATTTTAGATTGGAGTCAGGAGGATCCAGGTGGTTCACCACTTACAATTGGTACAAATTTCAGCTCACAAGCAGAGGTATGCAGGAAACAATATGAAAATGTTTTATAACTGCACTTAGTTTGTATTTTAAGCATTGATTCTGCAGGTATCCAGTTTGGAATTTCACCCATTCCTGTTCGGAAATCACACAGGGCCTGGGTCCTGTGGGGTGACTCATGGTCACTGTTTACTAGAGCACACAGTTGTAGTTTTGATGTCCATCAGCTTGGTTCCATGCCTAATTTGGGTTGGGCATGGCAATACCCCTTGCCATGGTGGGACAAGTTACCGAGATTCTGCTTGCATGCACAATACATCCATGTGCTCTTGGATTTTTTTTTCTGCACATCTACCTCCTTAGCCACACTTGGGAAGCCTCTTCTCTGAGATCTCTACACATTTCTTTCTGACTTAGCACCCCTCAGCCCTAGTAGGGTAAGAAGGGATTATCTAACTTCAAAAGTCCTGCTTCTGTTCTGTCTGTGCTCGAGCATCCTTTCCTTCTATGGAGTCTGGGATTTTAGAAGCAAAGGCAAAGATTACCAGCATGCTGTTACTGCTTCCAGCCTGGCCGTGCCCCTCTGGCCGATAAACACAGAGTCTGCTACCCACGTGAATGCAGAAGGGAAAGGGTGAAATAAAGGGAGAAAAGAAAAAAAATGGCACAGGAACAGATTAACATCTCAAAATATCCTGCCACATTTGAAAGATGCAAGAGTAGGATTCATGGGAGAGGTTCTATTGGGAAAAAGGAATTGTTCTTGAAAAGGGGGCATGTGAGTTGCAAGACTATTGAGCCTCAGTCCATAGAATGTTTTGATGTCATCACTGAGGTCACAGAGTTCTGTTGTGGGCCTGGCAACCTTTGCACCTTAACAGCCCTGCGTTGTGGTGACCCCTGGGCTGTGCTGCAGGTTCTCTGAGGGGTCTGAGTTCTTCAGCCCTACAGGAGACTCAGCTATTTTTATTTGTACTGAATCATTTCAATGGACATCCTGAGGGCCAAGAAGGGCCGGCCTGTAGGGAAAAGGAGGAGCTGGATGTTAGGCATCTTCTAAGGGACTCTTCTAGTTGGTACTATGAAACGGCAACAAAAGAGGAAACATTTGGAAGATAAAGAGTCCCAGGAAACTGGTGAGAAGGGAGGAGGTATGTGCTGGGCAACTTGTCTGAGACCCATGGGTGGCTGCTAGTCTGAACCTTCTCCAAGAAGCTGGGACCGAGGAGAATGTGTCACCTGTGAAGTGAGCAGGGGAAACCCAGTATCGGCTGATGCTGCCATGTCCATCCTGAGGGTCCCCATGGTGTGAAATGGCACAGAGAGGCCAGATGTCCCTGGCAGATGGAAAGTCAGCCCCGCCAGTCTGAGCACTGCTTTCCTGGGGCTGCTCGGGCCTGGAGCTACATCAGACTCCGACCCAGCCGGGGCTCTGCTTGCACAGACTCACAGGTGCAGCTTTTCTCAGCCCCCTCGTTCCTTCTGTTCTCTTTATTGGGTCTTACCCTGGGGTCACTGGGCAGGGGGTGTAAAGGATGCTGCTAGAGATTCATGAGTTGCTCTGTGCACTTGACCCAAGAGGATACAGAAGTCCAATGACTTAAAGGACGCACTGAAAAACATCTTGAGGAGTGAAACACCTGTTTGAAAGGAGATTGTCTAGTGAAGGCATCATATTGAAACACGGAGATTTTATTCCTTCAGCTGCAAGAATTGACTAGTTAGTCCACGGGAGTTTGCGAATCCACAGGTGTGGGCTTCCCAGAGATCAAGGGGAGGGGAGGGCCTTCCAGAGACTGCGACAACTGGGCGAGGGTGAGAACTGTTGTCAGGGCCCTGTGGGGAGCACTGAGAGCCATGGATATACTTCGTAGGCCACGTGGTGACTGTGCCCATTGAATGTAAACTAGTAGCTTGCCCTGAGAAGGGTGGTGGGTCACACATAGGAGGCGGGGCAGAATGGAGCCCATTGCAGAGATCCAGCTCCAGGCTTCTGATCTAAACTGGAGCCCAGAAACTTCCGTGAGGCCCAGGGCCCTGAAGACAATAGGATGAGCTCTGGGCACGGAACCCTGGGCAGTAGGCAGATTCTCAGACAGTAGCTGGGATGGGATGGGGAAGGCAGTGATTGCCCCTGCCCCTTACACTTAGGATCTTTTGTCTGTGTGTGTGTTTGATGAGAGCTGTGGGGAGAATACGGGCAGAGTGCTCATCGGATGTGCAGTCTGTGTGGTAAGGTTCCTGTCATTGTGCTCGGTACACGTAAGAGTGTATTCTGAACTCTTGTGAAGGGTGTTCCATGAGACAGTTGTTCATAAGCACACGTACACTCTGATGGAGAAAAAATTGCACATCTCTACACACAACTTCTTTTTTAAAGCACACACAGAGCATGTATATATATTCATACATCACTCCTATACTTTGTTCACATATGACCCCTGTGTGTGTTGTCCTCTCTTCCCACACCAAACTCTGCAGGTTGTACATATGTCTGTAACTCTACTTATATCTAGATAGAAATATACACTATATCTTCAACTATGATACAAACACAGCTACCCCAACTATCTCTAAATACTGCTATAAGAACCAATCACGGGTCACACACACACCAAGAACACAACACCTTGTGTAGTGATACCAAACCCACTTTGCACAAACCACCGAAAAACCCAGATTCACCAATTATTTATTAAAGTTGCTGGATAAAATACAGAATATCCAGTTAAATATGAATTTCAGATAATCCACAAATAATTTTTAGTATATGTATGTCCCAGATATTATAACCCAAGTATTGCATGGGAATATTTACACTAAAAATTATTCATGGTTTATCTGAAGTTCAAATTTAACTGGTGTCCTGTATCTTTGTTTGTTAAATCTGGCTATCCTTATATGCTTACTACCAGCTGACACATCATGTACTTCCTGTATTTTTATTTAGTGTCTGTCTTCCTTTACTAGAATTTTTAGCATTTTTAGAGCCTAGGATAGTAGAATAGTGCTTAATACATAGTGACTGTTCACTGAATATTGTAAATTAATGAATTAATGAGTGAATATAGACCATAAATACAAACCAGACCATGTAATCAGGCCACAAACTCCTGAGCTGTGAACACATACCATACACATAAACCTTCCTTAAACATAGATAGACATTTCCACACTGTTCACCAGGCCAATTCCCTCTTATCAAATACTTAGCTGATACACATCACTTTCACACTTCTGACATATTCACAGTCACCACTCAAGCCTGCATTCCTGACAAGACACTAATAAAGTAATTATTGGTTATAACTAAGTACTGAAGTAACCACTGAGAACCAGAGTCCTAGGCATGAGCATTCACTGCATCTGAAAGAAGCCAGTCACTTCGCAAACACTTGTTGGATGAATGAATGATTCACAAACACGCCCAACCAACCACTTGATTGAGGCTTTCATCCTTTCTCAGGAATCTCGAGGTCACAAGAGGATGCTGCTCAGCTTGGATTGACCAAAGTGGCCAAAGGCTGTGGCCCAGGGGCAGAGGAGGCCTCCTCTGCCTCCGAATACTTCTCCTGTGTTTCTTCTCCAAGCAAGCTCATCCATGGCGGTACAGGTGTGGGCAGGAGGCACATAGATCCAAGCATGAGCCTCACAGGAAACCCAGGGCAATTGGACAAGCCTGGGGAGGATGGCAGAGCTGTGAGGAGAGCCTGGACATGAGCTCCCTGTGGGAGTGAGCCCTGCTGCAATCACGGTGGGGAATTTAGGGAGTAGGGGCCAGAAAGGTCTGGGCTTCAGGTATAGAGTAGAGGGACCAGATTAAGCACCTTCAGAAGAACATGTAAGCTTTGCCTTTACCTTTGCTTCCAGAGAGGGATGGAGTTCCTCAGCACAGGCCTTTAGCACGGGAGTGGGACTATCAGCTCAGGCCCACACACCTCACACATACAACCACACTCCATGCATATCCATTCTTAGCACACACACAAAACCCAGACACATGCCCCAAAGTGCCATTCTCCTATACCACAGCCCACATTCCACAAATAGCACAGCAGCGACATTAAAAAGTCACATCCCTCTCAAGCACACACCCCACCAACATCCCACATGCTGTAGCCATCACCTCCATATACAGACACCCTTCCAGTATGCCTACACACATAAATGAGAAGCCTACAAATGACACCAGATACACTGTCCCATAGTATGAGCAGCAGCCACCAAGCTCATCACACACCTACATCACACCATAGTCCCTCTCTCCTATAGCCCATGTATTCATTCTCGTTCCCTCAGCTTCCAGCATGCCCCATGCATTCTTATGTTTCTAATTTCCTTTCCTAGGAATCCAGAAATCACTTCGAGACAGTCTGCAGCCTAGATCAACCCTAGCCCATGCTCAAGAACAAGGGGAGACTGCTCCCCGCTCACCACACGTCTCCTTATCATCCCCTTTATCCGATAAGACCTGTGGGACCTCTCAGTATATGAACAAAGAGGAAAGGGGCATGAAAGTATATTACATGCAGGTACAAGTGAAAAAGGGTGTAGCTGTATCCTGGGAGACAGAGGCAACCCCAGAGTCACTAAAAAAGAAGCCAGCGGTGGAAGAAGTGAACCTTCCTGAGAATGTGCGAGTAGGTACGCCCCCCTCTGAGGTGTCCACCAGAAACCTCCTATGTGACAGTGAGACCAGAGAAGAGGCAAAAGAGCATGAGGAAAGAGGAGAATCAAAGGGCCTGCCAGGATTGCCCACAGTTGAGGAGATACCCAGGGCCAAGACACCTGACTGGCTGGTGACTATGGAGACTGGCTTCAGGTGCATGGCCTGCTGCAGGGTCTTTCCCACCTTGGAGACCCTCCAAGATCATGTGCAGTTAGGGATTAGGGAGGGCTTCAGCTGTCATGTCTTTCATCTCACCATGGCTCAGCTGAGGAGCAATGTGGAATCAGGGAAGATCCAGGAGAAGGAGGAGGAGGAGGAGGAGGAGGAGGAGAGCGATGAAGAGAAAGAGAAGAAAGAAGAGAAAAAAACAGAGGGGGAACAGCCTACAGGGTAAGACCTTCGCATGAGGAGGTCCTGGAGCTAATCCATGTCCAGGCTGTGTGTTTCGTTCTTCAAGGGATAGGAAGTGAGTGGGGGCTACAGCTGCTGAGGGTGCCATGTCTTCTCCCAGCCAGCACTGTCTCCGGTCCAGGCCCAGGCCTCCATACGGGAGAGTTGGGGGCTGTATCGGATCGGGGAACAACTGAAGGGTGGGGTCGGGGTGGGAAACTGGGCCTCTTTTTGCCCAGGCATTTAATAAACTCATGACTGAAAGTGGGAATTTATCCTGAGCTTTTCTGTTCCTGCAGGAAGTTCTGAGAATGTCCAAGGGCTAACAGAGCACCTTCCTTCTGTAACTAAGAAGGGTTTTCCTCTGTTTTGGTTTCCACACAGCAACTGAGACTCCAGGCCAGAAGATCAGGGAACACTTGTCTTGGGCAAGGTAAGGCCTGAGGCTGGCATGGTCTTCTGAGCCCACAGCATAATGGCCCAGAGGAATCTCAGGGAAGGGACTGCAGGGCTGCACTGCCTTACCCAGTGCCTCTGGAGCTGCACTGACTCATGGCATACCCAATGCTTCCCGGGACTTGACCTGCATTGATTTATTGAGAAAGTGGAGAATTTTGACAGGAGCTCTCCCACAGTCTCCATGATTGACCTCCAGGGCCAGAAGTGGTCCGAAGAAAGGACAGAGGGCTTAGCAGGAGCAGAGGTTTAGGGCTGAGAGCCTTTGGCCTGAGCTGGGATCTCACTATGGCCCTTGGACATAGTCCCTTGAGAGAAAGTGGAATGTGTAGAAGGAGATACATGAAAATGAGGTCGGTCATAAGAGATCTGGAAGTGCTCTAGAACCTTTAGTTTGCTGTAGTTGATCTGAAAACACTCATGGTGGTATGCGTGGCCTCTGAGCTGTAAGACAAGGTGAAGGGTAACTCTGACTAGTAGGGCTCATATTGCTTCTTGTCTTTTCCTCTCTCTGTTTTGTTTTCTCACTTCTAGGGAGAAGAGAGGATCATGGAGACAGTGGCAGACAGAGTGCCAGTGGTATGAAGGAAGATGAAGGGCCCGGTACTCAGGCTAACATATAAACCTTATGTGCAATAAAGTCTGTTTTCCAAAACTTTCCTGGATATACTCATTTTTGTACATCACACTTTTTTATATTTTAAATTATTATTTTTAATTACAGTTTATGTTCAATATTATTTTGCATTAGTTTCAGGTATACGGCACAGTGGTTAGATAATCATATATAATACTTTACAAAGTGTTCCTCCTGATATTTCTAGTGCCCACCTGCCACTATACCTAGTGGAAACATCAGCCTTATCTCACTTATCTTAGCTATACCCACCATCCTTCTCCAGAAGCAGCAGTATCCAGCCTCTTGGGATTGATTAGGCTTCTGTGTGACTATGTTGCAAGGCCGGATACCATGACAAGCTACACATGACAAGTCCAATGATGGAGCATTTGGAAAGCAGCAGGTGCTGTGGGAACCCAGGTCTAATGGGTCCTGACTGAAAGCACTTAGAAGGCCTGGAGGGTGGTTGGCATGTCTCTCAGGACAAAGGCGAAATTTCTCAGTCTTGAAGCTATCCATGGAGCAGGTTTCTCCTGAGATGGTGACACTTTGTTACAGCCCTCAAAAAGAGGCCACCTGACCACATTCAGGAACTGGTGGAAGAGATTGCTATATTAAGAGTGTGAGCCAGTGAGCTCTGATATTCCTGGTTCTGGTCATCATATTTTAACATCTAAATTAATTCTTATTCTAGCCTCTCAAGATTTTGATCCTGTCACCTCTGACCTTTATCCTCACACCGCCTCTACTGCCCACTGGAACTTGAGACATCTGAGAGGTACTGAAGATGCATGAGGTTGTCCACTGTCTTAAAGGTAAGGGGAAGCAATATGTCTTCCTAATCTGAATAGGGGGTCAAAGCCCAGCTTTAGAGGAACTAAAGGAATTAGAAGGAAATAATTTGAAGTTCAGAGGTTTTATCAGTTTAAGAAGAAGGTGTAATTCCAAAGTTCTATGGATTTTTTTTTCCAGGATGTGTAGGGAGTCTTCCATGGAGCTTTATTGAATCAACAATAGTTCCAGGGGTCTGGTGTTGTCATTATTATTTTGGCAATAATAATAAATCAGCTCCCTAACTGGTTTCATGCTTCCCAGCCTCTCCATCAGGATATCATCTGCATATGCATATCTCTTTCTTCTTTAAAAAAAGATTTTATTTACTTATTTTCAGAGAGAGGGGGAGGGAAGAAGAAAGAGGGAGAGAAACATTGATCGTTTGCCTTTTGCATGCCCCCAACTGGGAACCTGGCCCCCAACCCAGGCTCGTGCCCAGACTGGGAATCGAACCAGTGACCTTTTGCTTTGTGGGACAATGCCCAACCCATTAATCCAAGCAGGTCAGGGCTATATGCACATCTCTTGCCTCAAGATGCCTAGTGCTTCCTTTATCTGTCATTCCAGAGAGTTTAGAATTTGAGGCTAATGCTAGCTACTCTTTCATACTCCTTCTCTGACCACCTCTGTATACTCTGTAATCTTCACCTTTGTTCCTTTTCATCGGCTGTTGAGTCTACCAGGAATTATCTCTTTCTATTTTCCTAGGTCTACATCATTTCCTTTCCTTTCCTGGGAATGTTTGACTTCTCTCTTCCACAGACTGCTTCAAACACCTAGGATTTATTCCACAGAATTTGGTAGGATATTGGTTATAAAATGAGGGTTCTCACTGCTGTTCCTGCTGGGATTGAGACTTCCCTGTAAAGCATGGAGGGTTGTAACATGAGGCTCTGTGGGAAGGATTCAGAGTGTTGCAGCAAGCTCATATTATCTCACAAGAACTGCACTGACCAAGAGGTGGAGAATTGAGGCCTGCAGCTTGAATGCTTTTCTAAGATGACTGCACACATCTGTCACACCAGATCCTCTTGGTGGGGCCACTGACAAAGCAAATTTTGAATAAGACCTTGAATCTCTGCTCAGAATAAGGTATTTCAGAGCAGTTTGAAGGATTCTAGTAAAGTAAATGTAACTGAACTCCCTTCCCTGAAATCAGCTTAAATGAACTGGAACAGAAAATGAAAATAGATGGGATTTCTCACAAGTAAGGATGGGCCACAACCCTTGCTACACAGGCTATCTTGGGGGAGCAGCCTGGTAGTAACCCCCCTGACTCACACTTATTAACTCTGAGTTTCCCAGGTGTCTGAGTTTGGGAGTGGAGGCTGGAGTCGGTGGTCCAGTGCAGGCTTGATAGTCATGAGATACCGATTCTGATCCTGGACATAATGTCCCTAAAGCACATGTTCCTTGTCCCTGGTCACACTGATCTCCCTTCCTCAATACTTCCCTTCTTCTCTTTCTTAGCTCCAGTGCAGGGAACACATTTATTATTTGTTCACTGAAATCTCTACTGTTCTGCTGTGGCTTTTGCTTTTAACATTCCAAAGCAAAAAATTTTTTTCTTCTCCCTTAATTGTGCTCAATTTATATCTGCCTAATGCAATGAACTCAGAGTACTTAGCTGACAAGATGTGGTGAGGGGAATCTAGTAGCAAAAAGAAATAATAAAAAGTATTCCAGTTAATTTTTCACAGTATTATCCAGTTATATATATTTAAAATTTAGGAGTAATATAGAAATATTCCCTTCATAAAAACCTCATATGATCTTAAAGTAAAAAATATCCCTTTTAATAATACTCCAACTTCATTTCCAAGCCTATTTGCTTTTGCAGAGATTTTTATTATTAGCTATTTGATTTCAAGACCTTTGGTCCATGAATTTAAATACATAGGTGTTTTATATATGATATCTAGCTTTATAGAGATTTTTGATTCACAAATTATATCATATCTATTCTAAAACTAACATTTTTTACTTCCAATCAAGGTGGCAGCATAGGTAGATACAGCTTGCCTCTTCACACAACCACATCAAAACTACAACTAAAATATAGAATAACTATTGCTCAAAATGGTCAGAAGATGAGTTGAATGGAAGTCTGACAACTACAGATTTAAAGAAACCACATCCATCCAGCCTGAGCTAGCAACTGGGTGCCCAATCAGAGACTCCATCAGCCTGGCCAACACTGTTTGACCTGCCTTGGCGATCCCCAGAGACTCTGCCCCACCTGGCTCGTGGGCCCACCCGAGCTGCTTTTCCATGTGAATGTCTGGTCTTGGCTCATTCTTCACAACTTCCTAAATCCTATCAAACAAACAAACAACAGCTGGCCTCAGTGAGTCCCAGGCCCAGCACTAGCAGCAGCCAACCTAGTTTCACAGCTTGGCTTCACCTGGGAATCTCCAAGCCCAGAATGAATAGCATTCATCTCAGATTGCTTTATATCTCAGAAAGGGTGGCCTGGAAAAAACACAGATGGGGGCTGACCTTGGTCTGCACCACCTAGCAAACACCAGGGCCAGTTGTCCAGTGGACAGTTATAGACCGTGTCTAACAACCACCACCCTGCCCCTGCACAGCTGATACTCCACAGAGGGTGGAGGTTGGTGGTAAGTGGTCACAACCAATCTTTGAAGCTGACTGGCCTGGGTGAATCCCTCCCATTGACTTGCTAACAGCAACCAAATCTGAACCACAAGAGGAGGGTGTACTCAGCCCACACAAAGGGCACACCTGGAGTATCTAGCTTGGGTGATAGGGGAGGCTGTGCCACTGGACCATATGGGATACCTGGTACATTAGGCCACACTACCAAGACACATTGTCAAAGCAGCACTACCTGATACATATAGAAGCAAACACAGGGAGGCTGCCAAAACAAGGAGACAAAGAAACATGGCCCAAATGAAAGAACAGGTCAAAACTCCAGGAAAAGAGCTAAATACAATGGAGATAAGCAATCTATCAGATGCAGAGTTAAAAACAGTGGTTATAATGATGCTCAAAGAACTTAGTGAAGACCTCAACAGCATAAAAAAGATCCAGTCAGAAATGAAGGATAGATTAATTCAAATAACAATTTACAG